>ML783113.1:695437-706512 GCA_009831015.1 Picea engelmannii
TCCGCAAAAGGGGATTTGGTCCTTATACAATTACCGACATGATTAATCCACAATGGGGATTAATCCAATAACAATAATAATAATAATGACATGATTAATCCTCAATGGGGATTTAATCCAATGAATAAAATAATAATAAGAATTCTCTTTTCAGTTACATTATTTCAACAATGTATACCAGGTGGACGTCTTTTCAAATCCATGATACGAGCATGAAAACACAAGCATACTCAACGATCTTTTCTTTTTTAAGGAGTTGAAAAAGAGCTTAAAAAATACTCCATAGAATGGTTCCATAGCTTATGTTGATGGTGTTCTTGACGAAAATAGGGTTATTATATGGTTCCATGGGCAATAAACTTCATAAATAGCTAAAAATGAAGAAAAAGGTCTATTTATAGTGTGAACAGGGTTAAAATGAAGCTATATGTGGGTTAAAAAATAGTGTTTTTACCTCATTTTACCCATTTACCTTGGTGAAAATTTGGAGCGGTGATTACGGAGCATGGAACCATAGATCTTGTACCTTTCAAAAAAACGGGTTGGACCTCAACTTATAATAAAACCCATCTTGCATTTTTGTGTTTCATGCATTTATTTGTTAATGGAAAGACTCAAAATTTTTGAGTCTGTGCGGTCACGACTGACCTCCTTCCAAGGAGCGACCGAATGGTTCGGTCTCTTTGTATGAAGAAGGAAATCATGACTAATCACGTCCATGGTAGATTTGAGGGGTTACTGACCAATATGGTCACGGCCAGTCGTACTTTTGACCAAAGGAGGTCACGACCAAACAAAGTGGTCACGATCGGTCGCCATGTCTGGTCATGAGGGTTGGGACCGAGTGTATTTTTGACATTTTTTGTAAACCATTTTATGAGTATTGTATATGAATGGGTTCTAAAAAAATTTGGTATTTGTGAAAGGTGTCCAGCAGGTATGTCACAACTGAATAGGCGAGATGAATAGCTCGGGATTGGGACAGGACCGCATGGTGGGAGAGTTGATGCAGAGCTCTTGGAATATCTTGAGGAGAATCTCTAACATTTGACTGTGGGAATTTTGGTGCCACATATGGACGATATACCTCTTCATATGCAGAGGAGCTTAGTAGGTGTGGGGAACTGGTTTGGGAGCCTTCTGCGGAAGGTCATGCGAGAAGTCATTTTTTATAATGACCATAGGCCTCCTCTGAATGACTAGTGTTCTTTAGTATGATGGATTTTTGGTGCATTTTATGTTGCGGATATATGGGCGGAAAGCCCAAATTTGTTATGTTATACCAGTTTTGGATATTTTTGGACACACTTTATATATGGACATACGGATTTTTGATTTCTGCTTATATCTATGTGATGAAATGGTTTATACAGTGATTGTTTAATGTAATTATTTTTTAATGAAGTAGATGCCAATTCAACACAAAATTTGCTAGTGAGTCAGCTAAAGAATTGAATTGTCTTGATATATGTTCATAAGTTATAAAATGAAATGATCATTTCAAGAGTCGTACCCTTAAATATTTCCAAAAAAGGATAGGATGTCGGATAGAATAGGTCGCATTGAGGTGTGAAACAACGAGCTCGAAATATAGGCGTACTATCAGGTGACGTACGCCCAAAGCAGATACTTTGGTCAGAAGTTCAATGACGACACTGTATTCTGCAACATTGTTCATTGTAGGTCCTATATAGATGCCCCCAGAGTTGACTATATCGTTGGTAGGTGAAAGGATCACCTAGGCAGTGGAAGTGATATTCCAGGAGATGCGACTAGCTCCATCCGCATATCCAAAATAGGGTGAGGGAAACGACAACATCTGTAGCTCAATCATTTAAGTAGGACAAGCAGATTGAAAAATACTATCACATACAAGGAAGACAAAAACAATTGTATCATACTATAATAAATATGGTACAAAATCACTAGATAGCGCGGGGCTTATGTGTAGTACTTTTTTAAGTAGATCCATTTACGGGGCTCTGGAAGAATATTGCTTTCATAATTAGCTAACTCATATGCTCCTTTTTTAAGAGTTTGTTTGAAAACATAGGGCCCATGCCACAAGGGTTCGAATTTTCCTATGCCTAGTTTATCACGGTCTTGTTCGTAGAACAACACCAAGTTACCTTCTGAAAAAGTTCGAGGGAGAATTTTCTGATAATATTATGAATTTACTTGCTTTTGGTGGGATTCATTGGCCATGATGGCCTCACAACGTCGCTCATCAAGGCAATATAAGTATAGTAGTCTCTCTTCTTCAGCGAAGGTATCAGGCAAGAGTTCGAAAACTAGCTCAAGTGAAGGAATTTTGCATTCAATTGGTAGTACTACCTCTAAGCCATACACATGTTGGAAGGGTGTGAAGCTCGTGGAAGTCTTGGAAGAGGTTCGATATGCTCGTAAGGCTGAGAATAAAATTTCATGCCAACTGGATTTATATTTTCCAATCATCCTTTGGAGCATTGTTTTGAGTACCTTGTTAATGGACTCAACCTAGCGATTTGCTTGTGGATAGTAAGGAGAAGAGTGTTCTTGGTCAAAATGAAAAAGGTTAGATAACTCAGTCATCATGCTATTACAAAAATGTGATCCATGATCGGTCACAATAGAATTTGGTACACCGAATCTTGCGATAATATTATTGAATACGAATAATGTTATAGTTTTGGCATCATTAGAGTATGTGGGCATGACTTCTCCCCATTTGGTGAAATAATCAACAACCACAATTATGTAACTATGACTAACAATAGAAAGGGGTTTACATCTGGTAAAATCAATGCCCCATTTAGCAAAAGGGCCAATTGCAATAATTGGATGTAGGGGAGCAGGACATGCACGCATTTTCTTAGAAACATTTTGGCATGGGTGCCATTTTTGGACTGCATTCATGCATTCTTTAAAGATTGCGAGAAAAAAATACCCTGCATGTAAGATTTTCTAGGCAATGGCTAACCCAGAAAGATGGCCTCCACGTGCTCCTAAGTGGCATTCATTAATATTTTTTTTTTCTTCCGAATGGATGACACATCGGCGTAACACCATATCTACCCCATGACAAAAAAGTGTATCACCAACGATGAGTTAATTTCGGGATTGATGGCATATGTGGCGACGATCATCTTTGGAAATTTGAGGGTGGAAGCATTGGTTCTAGAGATAAATGAGGATGTCTCCATACCAGGGGTCAGAAGATTTGATGAGGAACAAAGATTCATCAAGTAATGAATCTTGGACCACTGATTCGTCGATGGCTCAGGGAAGATCGGTCATTAATTCTGCAAAGACTAAGTATTTCTTGGATTTGGGGGTAGAGAACTCGAGGTCAAATTCTTGTAATAAGATAATCCATTTTGAGTAGCGAACTCCTAATATTTGAAGTGACAATATATATTGCATAGGATTGGTGTCAGATATAAAGGTAGTAGTTCATAGCAGAATGTAATGTTGTAATCGTTGGACAACAAAAACTGCTGCAAGTTCCAACTTCTCGACATAAGGATAATGAAGTTCAGCGCCAACTAAGACTTTACTAAGGTAGTAAATAACATGTTTTTTATTGTCTTCATTAGTTTGGACTAAGACTATTTTGATAGTAGTATCATATGTCGCAAGATACAAGGTAAAATCTTGATTATAATTTTGGGGGTTCAATAGCGGAGTGGATGTAAGAATGTGCTTTAGTCGATCGAAAGAACATTGAGATTGTTGATCCCAAATGAATGGGACACCCTTTTTAACTAATCGCATGAAACCCTTAGTAATATGTGTGTAGTTGAAGACGAACCGTCTTAAGAAATTTGCTTGTCCTTGTAATTTCTGAAGTTGGTTAATAGTAATGGGAGGAGGCAAATTGATAATGGCCTCAACTTTAAGGAGATCCACACAGATTCCAAACCTAGATACAATAAAACCAAGGAGACGAATAGATTCCACAACAAATATTTATTTGTGTGGATTAAGATAGATGTTGTAATGTCGACAATGAGTAAATATTTGTCATAGATGATCGATATGATCTTGCCTCTTAGGAGATATGGAGGGTAGGTCATCTAGATAAGGTTTCATGATATGTTTAATGTCATGGAAAGCATAATACATGGCTTGTTGGAAAGTGGCGCCAACATTTTTGATACCAAAGGGTAAGTTTTGATAAGGGAAAGTGACCCATGGGCATATAAAGGAGGTTTTGTGTTGGTCCTCCGATATGATTTCAATTTGATTATAGACAGAGAAGTCATCCATGAATGAGAATACTTCACATCTAGCACAATCATCGATGATCTGATTGATGAAGGGGTGGAGAAATTTTCCTTAGGACAATCCTTGTTAAGATCCTTGTAATCAACACATAATCGGATTGTGCCTTGCTTCTTGGCGACGGGTACAATATAGGAGACCCGTTCTGTAAGGGGCAAGGGATAGATAAAACCAACATTCAATCATTTTTTAACTTTGCCCTTAATTGTTGCGTATTTTCGTGGGTAAACTGGACAGAGTCGTTGTCGAATGGGACAGGCTCTGAGATATGTCTTAATTTCATGAACAACAATGTGTGGGTGAATTCCTGACATTTCTTCATATGACCGAGCAAAAATATTGTGGAACTCTTTTAAAAGGGCAGTGTAACATTCAATGTCTTCAGGAGAGAAATATGCACCTAACTCGATGTGTTTTGTGATCCCAGTTTTAACCAGGGATGATTTTAGGGGATAAATTTCGCCCATGGGCTAATTTTCCATGGTTTTTCCCAAAAAATTATTCGCTATTCTAAAAACAATTCGCCCAAATTCTATAGGATAAAATCATTTTATCTTAAAAATCACCAAAATTTTATACAAACTATATAAAATTCTTATAAATTTGAATATTTTTACAATAATATCGCCAAACATTTATAGTTGGCATATGAAGGATTAGTAAGATTCGCCAAGGTTTCAACAATTTCAAAAAAAATCCCTCCTTAAAATCATCCTTGGTTTTAACTAAAATATCGATTGAGATAGTCTTAGAAATATTTCCCAAGTTTCCTTCTGATAGAGAAGATTATGATGTGGAGGGTAACAAGGATGGGTCTTGGGTGTCCGTAGAAACGAGGGTCTGAATATGTGTTTCTATCCTCTCTTCATTGGGGAGGAAAGAGGATCGATGGTGATGGTCTTCCCAGGGTCGGTCTTGAAGAGACATGACTTCCATTATAACTTCATCTGATGGGAAGAGTAAATCTAGGAAGTCATCCTTGAAATGTTCAAGGGTAACCCAATAAGGAGAGGAAAACTGATATGGCTCCTCATTGAGTAGGAGTTTAGAATCAGTGTTAGAAGATTTGTCTGATGTCCGGATAGCTGAATATGATAATTCAGTTTGGGATAAAGGCATGAAAACTCTGAAGGATTCGATATTGGAAGAGTGAGGAATTACCCAAGGGTCGAAAGAACCAAGGGATTTACCACAAAAGGTAAATATCATATTGATCGGATCTATTTGAGAGGTATTGTGATCCAAAAAGGATCTAGACAAGACTAAGGACAGCTCAGAATTTGTAGAAGAAACTCAAGAAGCTCAGAATGGCCTCAGCAGATAGAGAAGGGGAAAAAAATTAAAGTTCTCAAAACTCAATGAAATTGGCATCATCGCGAAGAGCGCATCACAATATTTCCAATGACGTAAACGACTCAGCAAACAGAGTTACGGATCGAAAGATATTCACGATCAAAGTTTTGGTCAACCTAGCCTAGTCAGCAGGGGATGAGTCATCATTCGTACTGTTGATGTCAACATCATTACAGATGACATCATCATCCGTACAGTGTATGTGGCACACACAAAATATGACATGTGTCATGTTGACATCATCATAGTGACATGGAAGCACCAGAGGTTGCCACATGGACCAATGAAAAAGTTCCACGTGGCAGTCTGTACAGCCACGTGGTAGACCGTATGGTGATCATGTGGCAAGCTAACATGGAAGATGATGTGGTAGGTGATGTGGCAGGTGATTGTGAAAGTGGTTGGCATGGCCCAATGGTTGGCTGCCATGTGGCAGTGGGAAATTTCCCAATGAGGTCCCAAAAACTAAATTTCAAAAATAAAAAAAAGGGCGGGCTCGCAAAATCTGGCGAAGCCCCGCCATATTTGGCGGCCCAACGGTACACTACTAAAAATCTGAAGCACACTCCAAATTTGGCGAATTTCCATTCCACATATATGTATATGTTATAACTATACAAACGCCTTAACTATAGCATCCGCCACTGTTGGGTAACGGACTACATTGTGTAGTCCACCCCACTTTTTGTTTATAAACTGAGTCTGCCAACGAGCGGAGGAAAGGGTGCACGATAGTACAATTGGGCATGGAAACCAAGACACAATACAAATAATTAAATGTAGGGAGTATGCATGGAAACCGAGACGAGATTTCTCAAGGGCGTGGGAGTGCCAGAGTCAGATTGAGACATGGAGACAGTCATTTTTGAGTAATTCGATGCCACGAATTCAATGGTGCTATCTATTTTCTGATCTGGGAAAAGATTCTACAACTTAATTCTAGAATGAGGTATACTTATGTATTTTGCCAAATTATTTTGTTGAGTTAATAAAAAGGCCTACCCATTTGAGAGCAGGACCTGGAGACGTAGTCCACCAAGGATGAACGCCTTTATCAAGTTTTTATGTTCAAATATAATGCTTATGTCTCTTCATTATTGATCTTTTCCTTCTTTAATGGTGCATTTTAATTTATGCTCATTTAATACAATTCTTTATAAGTCACTTCGATGAAAATATCATGGATCTTGTTGGTATCAGAGCAGTAATATTTGACTTGAATTGTTGAGTGTGAATTCTTACTAGGTACAAGAATAAGCATGGTGAAGGAACTCTTAAGAATTTCAATCCTGAAGTTGTTTGTGCATCCCTAAGGAAGAAAATGGCAGAAGAGGACAAGCATGATGAACAAGAGAAAAACTTCCATATGGTCTTTTATCGCATGTTAGAAATGGTCGAGCGAATGTATGGAGACTACGAGAAGAGGATGAAGAAGAAAGGGAAGAAAAAGGAAGCATGAGCTTATGATAAATCTTCAGTAAATCAAGAGGTTGGAGGAGACCCTCCTGAGCCTCCATCTTCACCATCAAGTTCTAGCTCTTCTTCCTCTGAGCATTCTCATCATTCTCATCATTCTAGCCATAAAGATTCTTTTAAGAAACCATTATTAAAGCTTGATGTAAAATTTGGCTTACCTATGTTTAATGGAGATGTTAATCCTGAAAAGCTAGATAATTGGATTTGACAGGTTGAAGTATATTGTTGTGTTCAACATATTGATGAAGAGGAAGTTAAAGTGCAACTGGATTCTCTTCAGTTGGAAGGAACCGCTCTCGTATGGTGGGAGAGCAAACTTCAGGACAAAAGTAAGTGTGGTAATCTTCTTTCCTCATGGTCAGAATTTAAATCAATGATAAGGAAGAAATTTTATCCATTGTTTTATTTACATAAAGCAATGATGGAATGTCAAATTTTAAGACAAAGTAAAAGTCAAACTGTACAAAGTTTCACGGAAGAATTTAGTAAGAAATATCTTGCATTAAACATTCTTTTGGATTATTATGAAACTTTAATGAAGTATATTGGCACACTTCACAGTTATATTCATCATACTTTTCTATTGTTTAATCCCACCATTCTTGACGAAGTTTGTGTGCAAGCCATTCACCTTGAGAACAGGGGAAAACATGTTCAAGACGATCCCACAAAGAAACCTTCCAATCTCCCACATAAGTCATTTAAGAAGTTTAAAAGGAAGGACAAGAAGACTGGCACTGTAAAGACAGAAGAAGGAAAACCATCTTGCACTCATTGCAAGAAAAGTGGTCATGATGATGAACATTGTTGGAAACTACATCTAGAGAAGAGGCTGAAGCAGTTCAATGGAAAGGGGAAGACAAAGACCGTTGCTATAATGCAACAAGATCTTGGTTTCGATTCAGTAGACGAAGGAAAGATCACAATGGTTGGAGTACAAGGTAAATATTCCCTTCATGCTAGTTCAAATTCCAATAATGAATCTCATGATGATGAACGAAAGAGAAATGAATTATTTCATATAAGAGTTGTATCTAAACACACTAAGATAGATGGATTATTTGATTTGGGTTCCCAAGTAAACTTGATTTCTGAAGAACTTGTCAAAAAGATGGGTCTTGAAACGAAACCACATCCAAAGCCTTATCCTCTTGGTTGGGTATGTGATAAAGAAATATTTAATGTCACCAAGCAATGTAGGGTTAGATTTGTTATTTGTTGGCACCAGGACAAAGTGGAAAGAAATAGGATCATGAGAAAGAAAGCGTGCAGAAACGGAAGTAACAGCTAGAAGGTAACACAGTGCGCATGCATGCAAGAAAGCATGCACAAGTAAAATGACAGCTGGAGGAAGAACATCATGCATGCATGGGAGGAATACCTAATGTCGGTAGGGTTAGGGTTATGGTAATACATTGTAAATGGTTGAAGAGCCCGATATATATAAATAGAGATACACAGGTATCATAGAGAGGTCAATTCACTTTTGTAATAGTTCAGTTGTTGTAATACTCCATCGTAGCTAGATACGAGTTGATGTGTATGTAATATGGTCATGGATAAAGTTTGTAAGTTGTAGAGATAGAACAAAGGAGAAGAGGAAGATCTAAGGATTAGATCATAGGTTTTGGATCCTGGTGCGATCTAGTTCGCCTCATACAGATCTTACCCATCAGAGGGAATTGTAAGCGTGCAATGCTGGAGATGCAGAACTACCATAATAAAAGAGCCAAGAGCTAAATCTTTGTGGACGTAGCCTAGGAGGGGGTGAACCACAGTAATATATGTGTAATGTGATGAATGCATGTATCTCTTTTCTCTCTTTCAGCGGTTCATTGTTATGATTAATAAATGAGTTAATATATTGTTATGGATTACGATTATGTTGTTCAGGAATTAAACTGTGAAATGAAAACGTGCACCTGTGAGGAATAAGTAGATTACATTCATAGTTCATAGCGCATGGCTCTGGTTAACAAACCCCTATCTCATACTCAATCCTAGGCTGTAAACACTTGAGACTTACAGCCACCCATTTAAAGTTATCTCGAGTGAGACTGCACAGTACATTTTGTGTACCGTGTTGCCTTTTGGTTTACCAGGAGGGACGCTAGTTTTAGAGGCTTTGTTGGAAACCTGAAATAAATGAACCCTAGGTCAATAACTCAGAAAGTAAAAGAGAGCAGCTAAAACCAACAAATGGTTATGTTATTGTGTTACAAGGAACAAGAGAGGACTGAGTAGATGAGATAGATTGCACGAGAAAATAACGAGCGAAACAAGAAGACCAATGAGCCATTAGAAGGGAATGTTGAGACCGTGGAACCCCACGAAAGCAGAAATCCAAGGAGTGGATACTAAGGTTGAAGTATAACCACGCAACAAACTGGGTTCGATAGCTAGAGTGGACCCCAGTACAGATTGAGCAGTTACAACAAGTGAACAACTAATTCACTCGCGCAGTGGACTTTTGGCTTGACAATATTGTGGCAGGATTCATCACCGAATTTGCAGTCGACATAGTGAAGTCATACAATGCAACAGAGCAAGAATTTCTACGTGGACCTCGAGGAAGGTACATTCAATCCTTGTATACTTCTAATAAGATACTGTTATATAACAAAGGTGTAATGATAATGGAATTAGACAACTAAAGTTACTTTGGCTGCGGGTTGTGTTGTAAATGTTTAACAGGTTGTCATTGATGGCAAGTACAGCAATGGAGATGGCATGAATACAGGAAGAATGTAACAGACGGGCACCAGAAGTATTTTGGGAAGAAACTGCAGAGCAACCTCGATGAAGTTGCAGAGCAACCTCGATAAGATCAGAAGAGGTAGTGCAGAGGATGTTTGGTATGTTTTACAGGCAGTGTAAGCTTGTCATTGATGGCAAGTACAGCAATAATGATGGCTTGAGTACAGCACCGATGATCAATAGGCAAAGAGAAGATAAGTCCAGGAAGATCGAATGATCGAAGGCAACGCAACATTGACAAAATGATCGAAGCCCCGAGAAGCATTTCTGATCATTGGATCCCATCCAAAATTCCTGACAGCATGAGGGTCGTCAGATCTGGATAAAGACAAGAAGAGGGCGCTGAAGAGGAGAATAGATCTCAGGCGTCAGATCTGAGCGCAGGGTCCGACCACCGTTGGATTGAGGAAAACCTACACGTTCTTTAAAGAGAAAGGAGTAGAGGGCTCACAAATCCCGACAGCATGAGGGCCGTCGGATCTGAATAAAGACAAGAAGAGCGCACTGAAGAGGAGGATAGATCTTAGGCGTTAGATCTGAGCACAGGGTTCGACCACCATTGGATCGAGGAAAACATGCACAATCTTTAAAAGTGCAAGGAGTAGAGGGCTCTCAAATCCCGAAAGCCGGAGGACCATCCATCTCAGGGGGTTATGTGGACCGTTGATCCGACTCTCTGTCAAAGTTTCGAGGATCAAGAGTTGGAGATGTCAAAGAATATTGACATCAAGAATCCCGAAATCGCGATGTGTGAAATCCAGACTGAATCTGAACCATCAGATCAAGATGTGATCTAGACCATTGACCCGACTCACGTCAGCAGACCACATCAGCTAGGAACACGTGGCACAACCAGGTAATGAAAAGTGTCAGACCGATTCAACATGCCAAGCACATGTAATTCATGAATCAGAGTGACACATGGCAGTTATTTAACACATGTGACGTCAGCAGACTTACACCATGATGAATTTTCGAGGATTGTATGTTGGAGATGTCAAAGAAACAATGCAACGGGAATCTGGATTTCGCGATATGAAAAATCGCGACTTAAATCACAGTCGTTGAATCAAGATCAAATCTGGACCATTGATTTCAGTCCATGTCAGAGTTTCGAGGATCGAGTGTTGAAGTTGTCAAAGAACATTCACCACAGGAATCCCGATTTCGCGATATGTGAAATCACGATGTAATCTGAGCCGTCAGATCAAGCTTTGATCTGGACC
>ML783113.1:722205-744436 GCA_009831015.1 Picea engelmannii
TAAAATGGGCAGCTTTAGTAAGCTTGTCCACCACCACCATGATTGAATCATGTTGCTTGCTTGTTCTGGGCAATCCTGTGATAAAATCCATTGTTACCACATCCCATTTCCATTCAGGAATAGGTAAAGGCTGCAACAACCCTACTGGGTGTCTATGCTCAACCTTAACCTTTTGGCACTCCATACATCTGGCGATGTATTCAGCAATTTCTTTCTTCAAACCCGGCCAAAATAATGGCCTTTGACTGCTGCCACAGTCTTTTGATATCCAGGATGTCCAGCATAAGTCACGTTATGCATCTCTTTTAGAATTGCCAGCTTCAATTCTCGAACATTGGGTACATATACTCTGTTCTTATGCAGAAGCAAACTATCAGTTCCCAAGGTGTAACTTTCCTTGCTTTGTGGTTTCTCATGTTGTTGTAGCTTTGCTACAAGTCTTTTGTACTGCAAATTAGCATTTGCAGCTTCAAGAATTCTGTCTTTAATCTCAGTTCTATACATGCTAATGGTTGTAGCATGTAATTCGTGCACTTTTCTGCTGAGTGCATCAGCCACCTTTTCAGACCGTTGTGGTATGTTCTTAATTCGAATTTCTTGCCCATGAGGTAATGTCTCCATTTCCTCAGGGCGTGGACAATTGCTGCCAACTCCAAATCGTGAGTGGCATAATTCTTCTCATGTTCCTTCAACTTTCGAGACTCATAACAAATCACAAATCCCTCTTGGCTGAGAACTCCTCCCAGCCCCTCCTTACACGCATCTGTGCACACTACGTAATCCTTGTTTGGATCTGCAATCTTCAGGATTGGAGCACTAGTTAGCAGCTGCTTCAATTGTTGGAAGTTGCTCTCACATTCTTCAGTCCACTGAAATTTCTTCTCCTTCCTTTGGAAGGAAGTGATAGCATGGGCTATCCTTGAGAATCCGGCTATAAACCTCCTATACTAGCCTACGAGACCCATAAAAGATCTAACTTCTGTCACATTCCTTGGCGCTGGCCATTCTCGAATGGCCTATACCTTTTCAGGATCCACAGCGATCCCTTCTTCAGATATTATATGCCCCAAGTAATGGATCTGCCTTTGGTAAAAGGAGCACTTGCTCAGTTTTGTGTACAGCTGGTGTTCTCTCAACACCTGTAGCACCATTCTCAGGTGTTGTTCGTGTTCTTCCTCTGTCTTGGAATACACCAAGATATCGTCCAAGAATACTATGACAAACTTGTCCAGATAATTTCTGAACACTCTATTCATTAAGCACATGAAAATAGCAGGCGCATTGGACAGTCCAAACGGCACCACTGTGAAGTCATAATGACCATACCTTGTTCTAAAGGAGATCTTGTTGATGTCTTCATCCTTTATTCTTACTTGGTGATATCCTGATCGGAGATCTATTTTTGAAAATATTTTCGCCTCCTTCAATTGATCGAAAAGATCATCAATCCTCGGCAGAGGATACTGACCTTATTCAACTGCCGAAAGTCAATGCACAACCTCAACGTCCCATCTTTCTTCTTCACAAATAGGACCGGGGCTCCCCATAGTGACACGCTTGGGCGAATGTAACCTTTATTTAGTAGCTCTTCGAGCTACAGTTGCAACTCTTTCAGCTCTGGTGTGCTCATTCTATAAGGAGCCTTTGAAATTGGAGCTGCTCCAAGTATCAGATTTATAGAAAAATCGATGTCCCTCTTCGGAGGTGGTCCAGACACCTCCTGAAACACGTCCTCAAACTCTTTGAGCACCCTATGGTCTTCTAGATTCGAGACCACATTTTGGAATACTTCTTCCATCCGAGCTGCAAATAATTGACAGCCTTTCTGATAAAAAAAATTCAGCTGCATGGCTGATATTTCTCTAACAGCCACGGCTCTGGGAATTCCTTGGATTGTTACCTGATTTCCCTCTTCGTCCAGACATGTGAATCTCTTGTTATGACAATCCAGAAGGGCATGGTGCTTGTCCAACCAGTCCATCCCAATTAAGCAATCATATGAGCCTAAAGGTAGAATGTTCAATTCAACCTTAGTGCTCATTCCTTTCATGTCCACCGAGCAGGACTTAACCAATTCAGTGACCTTCCTCTTGGTCCCTGTGGCTAACTGCACTAACCAAGACTTCTCATGTTTTCTCTTCGTTAGATGCAAACTTTCCACCACTCTAGGATCTACATAACTATGGCTAGCCCCTAAATCAATCAAAATAACAAGTGGTCGGTTGTTGATCATACCTTCCACTTCAATCATGTGCGATTGAAATTCCACTTGCTTATTGTCCAGGGCTGCATAGATCCTTGGCATTCTGCTGCCCATATCCTCCATTGTTTTAGCTTGCTGAACAGTATGCACAGTTCTTGCTTTGTCTTTTCTGTGGGGGCAGTCTCTATACCTATGATTCCCTTTACAGCCCCAACACTCCATGGGTGGAGGCCTTGGCATATGTTCACTCCCTTCAACTTTCCTGGGCTCTTTAAAAGATGACTGTCCCCAAGGACTATTTCTGAAAAAGGAAGGCTTGCTTCCCTTCTGCTTCTGTTCTTTCTTAGACCTCTTCTAGTCATCCCAAGCCTTCTGAAAGGTAGGATTTTCTTTTTGTTGTTCGTATAGGCATTTCTCCCTTCTTATGGTTTCTTCCATGGTCTTAGGATCATCATATTGAATCTTGTCACCAATGGAAGGTGGCAGTCCACTCAGATACCTCTAAATTTTGACAGCCTCATCTTTGATGAATGGAACATACCTCAGTAGTTCCAGAAAACTTTGTTCATACTCATCAATGGTCATGCTGCCTAGCTTGAGTTCGAAGAACTCCTTCATCTTTCTGTCATAGTATCGTTTAGTCAGGTATTTCTTCTCGAAATACCTCTTAAACTCCTTCCACGTGACCTCTTTCTCTCTGATGTGATGCACTTGCACAAACTGATCCCACCACATGGACGCTTTTCCTTTCAACTGGTACATTGCAATTCTACCTTCTGCACGGGCAAAATAATTCTGCAGTTGGAAGTATTTCTTCATGCCTAGCAACCATGTCGCGAAATCTTCCTCCTTCTTATGTTCTCCATCAAATGTTGGAGGTTTAATTTTATTCATCTCTCCTTTCAATTCCTCTCTTCCATATTTTTGATGTTTTCTAGTAGGGGATGGGCTTGAACTACTGTGTGTCTTACTGTCGGAATGTCTTTGGGAGTGACTAAGATGTCGGCTACCACTCCTTGACCTACTTCTTCTCCCATGGGTTCTGCGACTCTCCGTCACACTAGAGTCTCTTCTTTTCTCGAGTTTCTTCTCTATTCTTTCCAAACTCTTCAAAAATTTTAAGTTTAATGCATCTTGTCGGTCCCTGACTTTCATGAGCTTTCGGCTATCATCTTTGCAAGCCTTGGCCTATTTTTGCAATCCTTCAAGGATTTTCATTATGTGTTCTTCCTTATCCTTTTCTTTTCCATGCTCATTGGAGTTCGATCCTTTGACTCCCAGGTTAACATCCTTTCCTCTCCGTTCATCTTCTTTTTCAGGGGTAATCTACACTCTTCCCCACTCCATACTCGACGTTGGTTAACTGGAATCCTGACCTTCGTTGAACTCTGCACATGCACTGTGAAATTCAATTCAAAGTTTGTCAGTCCATTAAACCTTCACGAACAATCCACAATATTTATAACCAATACCAACAAGAACAAAAGACATTTTGATTCCAAATGAGTTTTATGAGCTTCTCTTTCGGCTTTGCAATTTTCGTGTTTTTGGAGCTTTCATTTTCGACACTTCGGGATTTCGGAACTTCCATTTTCTCGGCATTTCGGGACTTCAAGTTTCGGGGTTTCGTCCCACGACGCTTTCAGACCCGCTTTGTTCTCCAAACCCCGACTTTCAAAATTCCGACTCACTCTACCCTACGGGTCCACAGCACAGCAGTCGCCCACCACCACGGTGGCACGTGGCAAGTTCATGAGGGTCCACGTCACTTTCAACGACGTCATCGGGTCCCACCCTTCTCTCTTCTCTTCTCGTCCCCATTGGCACGTGGTACAACTCCACGTGTCCATGTTCATTCTTAGAAAAATCTGACGGTCAGATCTTCCTCAAATCTACGACGCAGATCCTTTCGAGATTTTGGGCTTCCAAATGCCGATGCGCTCTAACTCCCATTAGCCCTCCGGCTAGACTCGGGCTCACATGACCTCCCCTTACACGACCATAGTCATACTTCCTATCAGGGTTTCGGGATTTCCAAAGTTGAAACATAAGTGTCCTCAGGATTCGCAATTCCCCGAACCCCGATTTTCGATGGATGATTCTTATATCGGGACTTTCCCTGATTGCCTGGATTACTGCCACGCATCCATAATGAATGGATGATCCCGATTCAATATCGGGACTTCGGGACTTTTGATTCCCCGATGACAAAACCCTTTGTCAACTCAAAACCCTGGTAGCCTGTATACCGACGGGTCACTCGATCTCCACCACGTGTCTCAACTATTGGACGGCTCGGATCAAATCTCGAGACTTCACCCGGTGCAAGATCAAAACGCTCACCTATGGGAGTCTGGGTGTCTGGATCTCTGAATTGGATGATTGCACGATGCGCGTCCTTCCTCAAACGGACAGGTCAGGTCATTGTCGAGACTTTTACTATGAAAATTCCCGACCTCCTGACATCGTGACTCTCGATATCGTGATTCCCGACTTCCCGAAATGGGAAATCTCACGACACATGTCCTCCGTCTTTCGGATGGTTTAGATATATTTTGGAGCTTTCGCCCCTAGTTTCTGAGGTTTAACCTTCAGACACCTCCCAGCAGATCCAACGGTTGTCGGGTTTTTCGGCCGAGATCTGACGGCTCAGACGATTTCTAACTAAACTCGGTATTTTGCGTATCGTGATTTCCACACTCTTGTGCCATTTCCAAAGGAATTTTAATCCTTACGCACATTTTTCCAAATTCGATGGTCACGAGGGCTCGCATTCCCTCCCGAAGAGATCCTAAGGTTCTAACACCATTGGTGTAGAGACCTGTCTCCCCGTGGCCATAGACCACACCAACCTGTGGTTTCATAGCACCGCTATACTTCCTGAGTTCTTAATAAAACTCGTCAAGTGTCTCCTTGACGCTTCGGAGCAAACCAGGGTCCGAAATTGGTCCTCCTGACTCAATTTCCCCTCGCATTCTCAATCCAAAGACCACTCCACTGGCCCATCTAGGCTCAATGTCGAAACCTTGGCTCTGATACCAAATTGTAGTGTCACTTTTCACTACCAAGGCTTTCAAACCTCTCAGCAACCAATCTGTACATGGACTTTTACATAAAACATACAGAATTGTATAATCACATGCGTAACAGTAAAGAGATACATTTTAATTCTCGGAATAAACATATAGTTATTGTTATAATCAGGCAATCCATAGCTTTCAACAGTAATTCATTTACACAGCGGAAAACATGATAACAGATCCAGCACAGTCATGATAAAATGTAGTAGAAATATAATTAAACACTTATCTTTTAATAGTGGAGAAATCCACCAACCAAATGTAGGCCTTCCACGAACCTCCCAGTCGTAGACCGCACTGCTCCTCAACTCAACAGTGGGTCACCCTCGAGCTGGGACTAAGCTCCACCCCAGGGCAAGGAATCCAGACTCAAGCTGAGGTTACAGGAAATTCAGTCACACACAACCACCAAGAAGAATGCTCTCCCAGGAATCTCCCACACTCACTGCCCACTGACCCTCATTCCCCACATGCTTGTTCCACCCCAGGAGAGTGCACCTTCTCTGTCACCTGGACAGTCCTTCGTCTGCCAGTCTCCCTTACCTTGGGTTACAGGAACAGACCGGACCGGAAGTCTCCGGGTTCTGTGGCAGCTACAGGGTTCCTTCCAAGAGCTCTCTCCTTCCTCTTCGCACTCTCTCACCTGGAGGGAGTCGCTCACAGGCCAACAAGCCTCACGCAGTCCAGAACTACGCACCACAACAAGCACAGAGAAAATGGAAACATGCTTCCCAAGAACCGGTTCAGCAGTCACAGGATGTTCTCACGGTCAAGATTTCAGAATAGGGCTCCACGCACAAGCTCACTCAGTGGTTCCTGGGAAAACAGAGACTCTTCCCCAAAATTGACATGGATATTTCGTTCAGGGAATGCACACACTAATTTTCTCTCACAAACAGACTCCACGGCTCTGAACAAGGGTAAACACGCATTCTTTAGCGCCCAACATAGGCTTCCTCTCTGTAACAGACATACACGAGGTCTCTTGTAGACTGGCTCATACGGCTCCTGCTCAGGGCAGTTGGGTCGAATGGAATGGGAGCGCACCCCACGGCTGTTCCTTTCTGTTTTATTTGCATGCGTCAGGGTGGACATTTGTCACCCTGGGAACTGCATGCATTCCATCTGCATGCCTCCCTGTACATGCCTTTCCTTTTTTGCTAGGAACTTAGGATAAAATAATATGCACGTGGATTTTTAGGAAATAATATTAAAATATTATTTCAGGCCTAAGCCCCTAGGCTCAACACTCGGCCCTCTTTTTCCAACTTCCAGCCCCTAATCCCTTTCCCACTCTGTGGACGCTCAGTCCCCCTTCACTCATTCATCGTGGTCGGTCTGCACCTGGCGGTGTTTATATTTTATTGATTATTTTGCATACATACAAGTGCAACAGCAGGCTCCTAGCCCTCAAACATTTAGGCTTCCTGGCCTAACCAAACACTTAAGCCTGTCAGCTTATACAAAACATGGCTCACCAGCCTATAGAACACATTTGCAATTCATTGCATATATCATAATCTATAACGAGGCTCGGGCTTGGGGAAACTACACGTGGCCTAGCTGCTACTTTATGCATTTGAGCCTGGACGACGATCATATATTTGGTGATCAGGTCGTCTTTTTCATTGTCACTGGAATCATCTGAAACATCTACCAATTTGGACTGTAGAACCTCAGAAATATACAACCAGGTCTTGACAGAGTCAACACTTCGAGGTGAAGTATCGGAAACGTTGTTTGAACCTTGTCCTGAAACCTCAACAGTAGCTTTAGACGCTTTTCACAGGGCCATGGCAAGGGATTCTACTTTATCTCTCCTGCAATAAAAATATGTATACATACAGAAATTAGTTCGCTCGAGAAAGGTTTGCTCTGCGTAGAATAGAAATGAAATTTGTGACAACAAATAAAAGATTTGTGCCTTCGACCATTTAAAACTAGGTCGTCCTTAGAAACAGAACGGTCAAATCATTCTTAAATATAAATTTAGCAATAAAATCCAAATCCTTACTTGTCGATTTGCCTCATTTCCAATTAATGTCATAGATTTTGACAGTTCGTAATGCAAGTTGGCGCAAGGAAAGTTCAAAATTTCCTCGGAGACTGTGCATATTAAATTTCGTATTAAAACACTGGAAATGTTGTCTTAGCTTAATTAATCATGCCTTTTTTAAATGTTAATTAATCTTTCGGCATTCACCTCATCAGGGGCTTTCACTTTAACCCTTTAAACCTCTAAAACCCAAGACTGTGATAATTAGATTTGGTTAATAAAAAATGTAACCAGGATTAAGCTTTTAATTAATTACATTTTTATTTATATCGCGAATTCGCGACTCGAGGCTTCGAAGGTATAGCTTCTAGGAGGCTCGTATGCCGAGTTGCAAAATCGCGAGATCGCGATGATATGATCTAATTAAAATGGAAGATAAAACTCGATCAAGTGTTTAATTAATTGTGTTTTTATTTACATCACGACTTCGTGACTCGGGGCTTCGAAGGTGTAGCTTTTCAGGGAAAACATGCCAAGTTGTGAATTCCCAACAGAGCTTAACCGCGGTTAAGCTTTTTACCTTTGACATTAACCTGGGTTACTAAAACAAGAATCTCGCGGTTTCAGTTGTCGAGGTTATGACGGTAAGACTTTTGGAGCTAGAAAACGTTGAGACACGAAATCCCAATGATGCTTAACCGTGATTTAGAGTATCTTTACTCTCGATACTGATCTGGGTAAACTTTTTTTAAAACTATTTCGTCGTTTCGCCCCTTAGGACTTGTAAACTATGTGATCTATAACTTCCGACATGCGACATCCCGAGGTAAAAAGAAGAGACTCGTTTAAACGATTAAAAAAAATAAAAAAATAAATCATGCCTTAAGAGTATGATAGCCATCGCTGCTTGCATGATGAGTCTTCTGAGATTTTGGGGAAAATAAAGGAAAATACCAAAACCAGCTTTCGATTTCAAGCATTAAGATATAAAATTTAAAAAAGGCTAAAAAACAAAGGCGGCTCCAACAGAGGGCATACCAGCAAACTGGTACACAGACCAGGAATTGTGCAAGGGAAATACAACATGGAGGACGTTGCAACAGAAATTCACACTCACTTTCTCATTCGAGCATGAGAACCCCAACATAGACACAGCTCTCAAACGAATCAGAGGAGTAATATTCATTGAAGAACCAGAAATAGAATTTATCACAGAGGAGCAACAATGGAATAAACAGACAGACAATGAACTATTGTCATGTTATCATGTATAGGAGAAAGCACCTGATGAAGATGACCCACGTGACATTCAGATCGAAGAAGTAGGAGGCGAAAGAGATGTGGAAGGACCACCCATAGAATCATAAGTCATTATCGTGCCAATCAAGGTAAAGAAACTTAACATCGGGACAGTTGAGCAACCCAAAATGGCTAGCATTGGAGACTACTAGGATGAGCAAACAGTAGAAAGCATCACAGAATTGTTGCATGAATATAACAACCTTTGTCCCACAACATTTACAGAGATGAAGGGTATAGCAAGAGAACTGGGAGAGATGAAGATACCACTCAGACCTGAAGCTATACCTATGAGACAGTGACCCTATAGACTAAACCCCATATATAAATAGAAAGTTAAAGATGAGATTGATAGGATGCTCGAAGTCGGCATCATCGAACCAGTTGAATAATCAAAATTGATAAGCCCGATGGTAGTACAGGACAAGAAACAAGGAAGAGGGATTAGGATATGTGTCGACTTGAGGAAGTTGAACGACGCATGCCTACACAACCCATTCCCTACATCGTTCATGGATGAAGTGTTAGAGAATGTGGGGGGACATGAAGCTTACTCATTCACTAATGGATTCTAAGGCTACCATCAGATTAAGATAGCATAGGTAGATAGACACAAGACCACGTTTGTGATGGAATGGGGATATTATCAGTACACAGTCATGTCGTTCGGACTGAAGAATGCACCCACAATATTCTCCAAAGTAGTCATCGCAACATTTAAGGAATTCATCCATCAGTTCCTTGAAGTATACATGGATGATTGGACAGTTTACAGTCTATTGAAAAACCATGTGGAAGTTTTACGACTAATGTTAGAATGATGCAGACAGTGCCAGATATCACTGAATATCAAGAAATGCATATTTGGAACATCATTTGGGATACTATTGGGCCACATAGTATGCAAACAAGGCTTGTTAATGGATCCGGCCAAAGATCATCGTCATTGTTAACTTACTAGCACCAAAAATAGTCTGACAACTAAGACCAACTTTAGGGCACACCAGATACTACAAGAAATTCATCAAAGGATATGCACATATCACAACACCAATGGAAAAATTGTTAAGTAAGGATACCAAATACCAATGGAACGACGACTGTCAACACGGTTTGGATACCCTGAAGGAAAATATGGCTACTGCACCGATATTATTATTTCCAGACTGGGAAAAGACATTTCGTGTGCATGTAGATGCATCAATGATAGCACTTGGAGTTATCTTAGCGCAGCCAGGAGCAGGAGACTTGGATCATTCAATAGTGTCCGCAAGAAGAAAACTATCAGACTCTTAACAAAATTATAACACGACAGAAAGAGAAGGCCTAGCCATGGTCTATGCACTGCAGAAGTTCAGACATTACCTATTGGGGAAACACTTTAAGATCTTTACAAATCACTCAGCCTTGAAATACCTAGTCAACAAGCCAGTGTTAGGGGGGGGAATTTGTCGATGGTTACTGCTATTTTAAGAGTTTGATTTTGAAGTAATAGTTAAACTAGGGAAATTGAATGCAGGACCTGACCACCTATCAAGGGTCATAAATGGAGAAGAACCTACGAATCTAGAAGACACCTTTCTGGATGCACAGTTATTCACCATTTATAATACACTATATAGGTATTTTGTGGCATCCAAAAACATAATATGTTAGCCCGAATTAGATTACAACCTTAATCCCTTAACCATGATTAAATTAGAATGGGATAAAAAATCATTGCTTGAAAACCACAAAACAGACCAAAAACAGCTCAAAAATTTTGATCGGGAGTTTGCACGCTCAAACCCAAGATATGAGGGGCCTGAACTGGTGCATACGAATAGTGCGTGGAGATAACCATGCAAAGAATATAAAAATTTCTCAATATTGTTAACCTATTTCCTTACATCCAAGGAAGACGAGCTCTTAGCCAATCATACATAGTTTTAGGTGTTACCCCAAAACCAAAAAGTGATTTTAGCCAAAATAGTATTTGCAAGAAAGATAGTATCCCTTGTGATCATCGTTAAGACTGCCTCTAGTAGGATCAAACACTTTTTAATATTACCTTATGAAAACAAATACTCACAATTTCAATATCACTTTTAACAATTTGAAAAATAAATAAATAAATAAAATTAAAAAGAAAAGAAAAGAAAAACAAACCACAACACTTCAAAACAAATAAAAATTCATATATCCACTCCATTTTCATATATATATATGTGACACCTCAAATTGATGTTTTAAACTTCTTTGTTTATTATGTAAAACATTTTTATTATAAAATTTAAGTGTGATCATAATGCAATGTGTGTTTATTTCCATTTAAATTGATGTTTTCTTCATCGTGAATCCAACCTCAACTCCCTCCCCTTCTTCTATGGATTCATATTAATTAAACCATTTTCACAACCTCTACCACACTATTATTATTATTATTTAATCTTTTTCTTTTTTCTCTCTTTTCCATTTTATTAATTTTATTGTATTTCTTTTTTTTTCCCTAAATTATTATTCTTATAAATTATTATTTAATTTCATATTTTTATTTTATTTATAATAATTTATTTTTCATTCAATTTATTTATTTGTAAAAAATAATTTTCCATTCCATTTTTCAATATTAAATTATGATTAATAAACACCTCTTTCTGACCTATAAAATTTATCATATTCACTATCTACTTTTCATCTCTTTCTTACTCCCCTTAAACTTATTTTTGTCCCATTTATTGATTTTATCATTGTTGGTCTCCAGTTTTGATCATGTTTTTGCCTATATTATATTCCACAGACCTCCATTTATATGTCAGTACCACCCTTTTGGCCTTGTTTTGACATAATTGACATCTTCCTACCATTCAATGGGGTTGCTTAAGGTATCTTTACATTTCAAGCTATTTTTATGCACTTTAATGCTTTAAATTGATATTGGAACTAATGTCGCTTGGGTTAGGTACCACTTCTATTTTTGGAACAGGATGCCGGTACCAGGTACCAACTCGTACCAGTGGAGACACCAATGGAGCCGCTCAAGATCTGTGCGTTATGGTCCGAATGGGAGACAAAGAGATTCGCACGACAGCTGGAGTCATCGCCACAGGGTGCTTGAAGGCCTAATGATAAAACTAGTCGTGATTCTTCATCGTTCACACTTCATGACACTACGTGTCACGAAGATGTGAAGTACATTTTAAAACTTGATTCCAAGACTGTTATGAACAGGGGGACCCGTTTGTTTTATATATCATTGTTTTAGACTGTTATGAGTAGGATTTCTATATAAAAACCCGGGATCACTCCTGAGAACGGGTTGTTGTTGGATTATGTTACATCGTGAACACATGTTTTTGAATACAAACTGTTGTTACGTTATGTTGTTCGACTGATATGATTTGAAGTATTCTCTTTTCAGTTAATGGAGCGTAAAGATTATACAATGTTTGCATAGAATGTTGTAGTTAGTTCTGGTTCTTTCCTTCGGCGTTTGTACTGTTTGGTTGGGCCCGCCAAACCGATGCAAGTCATTGTGTTACTCTGTTTCAGACTTAGTTCATTTCAGTGTTTTAGAAATTGCATACGAGGTATCTTAACGATCATAGATTTAGTTGTTTTAGTGTGTTAGCATTTGCTTACATGAATGGTATACCTACAGCTCATAGTGTGTCATCGATTTAGTTGCTTCAGAATCGTGTTTATCTATTCTTCAATTGAATCATTCCAGCATAYTGTTATCTTTTGTGTTGATGAGTATTGCATGCATAACTGATGCCTGTAGGGTTTAGCGTATGAACATGGTTTGTTTGGCTTCTAGATTTCGATTCGAACATAACTCAGAATTGGCATGAACTTTGCTTTGTTAGACAATTTAGTTACCCTGCTTACTTAGAACAGTTAGATTACAGTTAAGTCAAAAGGAGCTCCTAGTACCAGTAGGTAGGAAAGTACTCTGTTTTCCTGTAGACAAAATTAGACTCATTTTTGATGTTCAGAATGAATGCATTTTCGAAAATACTCTTTGTGTCCTGACTTAAACAGAAATGATGATGGTAGACATAGAGGTGAAATAATCTTGTGGAACCACACTTTTGAATAGAAATTGCAGTACTAGCATTTGAGCACAAGACTGTTTTTTGTTGATGACTTTAATAGGAAATGCTCAGTTTTAAGATAGTCATTAAAATTCAAGTTCTCAGGATAAGTGTGTGTTTTCTTCTAAAGATAGCATTCAGATAGAGACTAGAACCTTACCCGCACATACAGTGTAGCAGCTCAAAGTTTACCAACCCTGGTTTGACAATTTAGTGTTTCAGGTCATTTAAATCTTCAATTTAGCAGCCTAACAATCATTCCCCTTAAACTTTTTCTAACCTATAAAATTTATTATATTCACTATTTACTTTTCATCTCTTTCTTACTCCTTAAACTTATTTTTATTTTTATCCCATTTATTGACTTTATCATTCCCCTTCAACTTATTTTTATCCCATTTATTGACTTTATCATTGTGTTTGAAAGGGTCAATATGATAAAAATATGATATCATGTGGATAAGTTTTTTTTCCAAAGAAAAGAATGCAATTTTTATTTTAATGAAGAACATAAAACACATTTTTCAAGTGTTCATGGCACATTACATAGTAGGTGAACATTGTTCACCAGGTCCATCAAGATTTAGACGATTCTTCCATAGTCATCAAAAGGATGAGGACATAGTCTCAAAGATATCCAAGATAAGACTAAGTTCTATTAATAATAAATGGTTTAAATATCCAAATGTTGACATATTTATATAAGATGGAAAAATCACATCAACCATTAATAAGCTAGGATCTTTAAAATAATAAAGTTTCTTGTCTAGATTCAAAGATTTGTTCATTAAGTGTTATATCATAATTTTCCACATCATTGCATTTGTGGGATGGCGTCATTTTCCCTAATTTGTAAATGTAAATCTCATTCTCTTGTATAAAATCATCTAAAAAAACAAAAATTGTGTTGTCATCCGTAGGTCACTAGTGTGCAAATCACGGATGTTCGCGCCTTACTAGTGTGCAACTAGAAGATGCCCTCAAAAAATGTGAAAAACAAAAATAATTCCATCTTGTCTGGTGGGGTTTTCTATTGGGATCATTCTTAACCTCCCCTGATCCCGTACACAATAGAATTCAACCACCTCAACCCCTTAAGGATGGTATAAAGGCACCTTTGGGGACATGGATGAAGAGGAAAACCAAGGTGCAAAGTTATACTAAAGAATTTACAAGCTTCCCTATCTCCCCTGTCCTCTGAGTAACATCCCCTTGATTCTGGAACTTTCTTTCCAATACTCCTTTCTCTCTCCTATGTGACTATAGGGTGTGTTCCTATCCCTATTGAGTCATTCAAGGAAGGGAAATCCTGTTGAGTTGATGCTTGAAGGACCATTGGAGGAACCTAGGCGGTTGGCTTCGAGGTAGTGCCGACAATTGGAGTCGGGTTGTAACCACTCATTTCTACCGTTTTTAATAAAAGAGGTATATTCCCCTCCATACTTGTGTTATATTGTTCAATTTACTTGTGTATGTCAATTCAATTCACATATTTGAATTTATCTATATATTACATCTATAATTTGATCCTATAACTACCCTGTTGTAGCATTTTCTTGATCTCCTTTTGCAGATAAGTTTGGGCAGAGATCAGGAGTGGATTGAGGGTCGAGGGTGATGAATGACATCAAACTATAGAGTACAAGGTGTGACAATACTTCTCTTCTATCCTTAGGTAGTTATTTCATTGCAAGTCTTGTATGCGAGGGCAGGTTCTGTCTTTTGTATATGGTCAAGCTCTGCTATGACATGACCCAAAGTCAGAGGGAAAACATCCCATAACAGAATTGGTGACCATACTGGGGATATCTTCTCCTAGTTTGGGTCAGTCTTAGTGTGTTTTGTGTTGTCTTTGATTCCTGTACTTTTTCCTATTTTCTAGGCTTTGTCTTTGAAGCATTGGCCATCTAGAAATTTTGTCCAAGGTTTTTGGAAGCCTCCTTTTGGATTGGCTCTTTTATTTTCCAAAGTTTACTAGTTCATCCATTCTTTTCCTTTATATGAGTCATGGACATATGTGCTTTGTCTTTGTATGACCCGCGAGTCCTAGTGTACACAGTCGCGGATCTGTGTAAAATTTTGAATTTTTCATCCTTTCTCTCAGTTTTGGAGGATTTGGGTTGGTTTTTCAGTATAGTCTAAGCCTCCTGGGTTGGATTTTAACTTTGATTGATCTGTTGAACCTATGAAAACTCTTAAATCATCTGAAAGATCTTTCTTTTGGTCAATTTGGTATTTTGTTTACAAGGTTTTTTAGGTTAGTCGAAAGATTAGTTGTGAACTGCTAGAGTTAGTTTCTAGTTTGGTTGTTGTGCTTCTATATTTCTTGACTATTTGTTTTCTTCTTCTTTACCTTCTTCCCTTTGTTCATAAAAGAAAAAGAAAAATTGCTTCTCATTTTCATTTCATTTCTTTTAGTAATAGAAAAGACAAAACTACTTGTTTGTTGGTCATTCTTGACTTGTATTTTTGCTGGTTAGGTCTCTTTCTTTCTTTGCATTGTTTCGATTGTCATTTGAAAAAGAAAAAGATACCAACAGAGGAAAAAATTGCATTTCAAGGTTTGAAGGATTGTTCATGCATTTTCTTTTCTGAAACTCTTTTTCATTGAAGAATTAGTGTAGAGTTTTCTTTGCCAGTGTTCTTAAAATTTTTAGTTTTGCAAGAGTCTCAAACAACATCAGTTGTAAGTCCATACCCTTTGACTAAGAACAACCGCTAAAATGAACGCTAAACTTAAAATGTACTAGAATTTGTTTCTAGGATTCACAAACAAGTTTAGGTTTAGGGCCTTGGATTAGGATTGGAGAGATAACTCTCCAAGGCTTTTGAACAAACATAGGAGTCTGAGCTGGGGAGAGTCTCAAATAAAACTTGCGTATAAGTATAGTCAGAGTCAAAAACATGAGTCAAACACAAGGTCGCGTAAAGGAGAGACAAGGAGATTCCTCTCCAAATCTTAACAGAGCATAGTGGAGAGATCGTATATTGCGGGATTTTCCTGAAGTGATACTAACCCATCTAGTGTTAGTCCTTTGGAAGAGTTTCAGGCTTAGTTACCATGCCCATACGTTTGATCCTGACTATTGAATGTACCCCCTGGACGTTGAATGCGAGTTGGTGACCATAGTTTCTCTTTCTAAGGATCTCAGAGGTGACTATTGGGGTTTGCCATGGTACCTAGGGCAGATTTCGCATAACACCTTTTAGTACTGTTGGAGGGTACTTCGTGAAGTGTGGGTACTTGCATCAGATAAGGTGGGTCAATGGAGGTCGGGACAACCGCTTCTCACTCCTTTGTTTGTCGATTCATAGGACTTAATCAATCCATGCCTCCATCTGAAAGGTCCATTTCCATTTTTTCATTGCTTTAGAATCAAGATCTCATCCACATGGGCTGAAGTTTTGAAGAAGTTGTTTGCTTGCAATGTTTCTCTTAGGAATTTTTATTGGAGTGCTACTTTGTATTGTTGGCCTTAGGTTGTGTTAGTATCACTTCTTTTGGATCATTGATTCAGGGTGGTCAACCAATTGCTCCGCTGGTCGGGAAGGACCCCTAGTATTTCTCTTGAAAGTGTGGAGCTGCCTCCTCGGAGGCATGGGTTTTTATACCACTGGTTCACCCGAGTTAGTGAGTGAGACTTTTATGGACATGAAAAATTCCATAAGGGATGAACCTGTGCATAAGAAATTCATGGCCAAATTTCTTGAGGATACCAACCAAGGAACCCCTGCCCAAGGGGACTCTTGTGCTTTTCCTTTCTTCAGAAATGTCGGTGCCCCCTTGATGGCCACTTTGAGCATTATTGGGTTGAATGTAGGACTATAGGTTTGGTTCTGCACCTCTACGAATGTCCCAAATTCTCTTGATGCTTCTCAGATAAGCACCTTATATCAGGGGCATCGTATAGATTTTGACCCTTCACTTTCTACATCTGTCAAGTTTACTCCTTCTCCTTCTCCCTCATCTGGTGAAAGTATTTCTACTAGTAACCAAAAGTATAAATGGAAGAGGAATAGGAAGAGTAAGAAAAATAGTTCACCAACCTCATCTAGTCATGTTGGGGACCTATCACCAGCCTCTATGAGTCATGTTGGGGGAAAGAAACCAACCATTATAGTTCCTACTGGAAGTAAAAGTCTAGTCACTGCTAGTCATACTAGTGTTGAGTAACCAACCTCTGCGAGTCATGTTGGAGTCTTGTCACCAACCTCTTGTAGTCATGTTGGAGACATGTTGCCTACCTCTGCTAGTCATGCTAGGGGTAAGCAACACACCTCTACGATTAATTCTAGGAGCGAAAGTCTAGTAACTGCTAGTCATACTATACAAACATCACCAACCTCTACAAATCATGTTGGATATCAACACCTAGCCACTACAAGTCATGTTGGGGACAACCCTCTGACCATTGCAAGTCATGTTAGGGGCATTGATATGGTTGAGAATCCTAGACATATAGGACGTAAGCCAAAGTTCCCTTGTAATATTTGCAAAGGAGACCACCTTACTCATTTGTGCCCTGCTATTGTCGTGGTACGAAGAGCATGGTCCTTGTCTAAAGGCCGTTCTAGTTCCGTGTCATCTTCAATTTCCCAATAGTCTAATCAATCATTGGTTGATGAGGTGATCGTGTCGATCCCATATTCAAATGATACTAGTCTCTTTTTTGGGGGTGATGTGTCTCTTGACCATGTTGTCTCACATCCTTTCTAAACAGTGGTTGGGGAAGTGGTCGTATCGATCCAATATTTGGTCGATCACACTCTTCTTTTGGAGAGTGACTAATCTTCCAAAGTGATCAAGTCGATGCAATTGTCGACCGATCTCACTCTTCTTTTAGGGAGTGATGTGCCTTTTGACTATGTTTGTAACAATTCTAGTTTAGTACCTTTTGAACAAGGGGGAATTCCACTCTTTTTTAGTGCGCTCCCTCCAAGTCATAGGATGGTTTCCTTTGATTGGAATGATCTTGTAGAGCCTCACCTTCCTTCTTATTCACCTTTCCAAATAACGATTCTAGTTGAATCTATGTTGAAATACGTTCTTCGATGTATTGTAGATGAAGGATCCTCTACATGTATTTTATCTTCCTCTATTTGGCAAGCTTTGGGTTCTCCCAAGCTTGTGTCAGCTACCGGTGGGCTACTATCTTTCGACATAAAACCTAGTGAATGTATTGGGATTCTTCCTCAGTTTCCTATCTTGTTAGGTGGGAAGACTTTTCTAATGGATCTATTAGTGGTTCCAAGCCCTTTAGACTTTAATGTGATTTTTGGGTGTGATTATGTTTATGCTATCAAGGTTGTGGTGTCTACGCTCTTTTGTGTAATGCATTCCTTCACAGCATAAGCATTTTCACTATTGATCATCTTTCATATGATAATCACCATCCTGGTTCAGCTTTAGCTCAAGTTCCCCTTTGTGCGTTCCTAGTGTTCGAGTAGACTCTTCCATGTCACAGGTGAATTATGTGGCGTCTTATCCTCGTTGTTCAATTGCTTTTGAGAAAGGATATTTGTAGTTATGTTCACCTTCTTAAGACAAGGTTTTGATAATTGATGAAGTTTTTTATCCAATGGGGGCATGGGAGCCCTTGCTTCCCCCTATTGGTCCAAGTAATTTTCATTTTCCTCTTGAGTCTCATCTTACTGTTTGTGATACCTCAAGCCATAGTATTTGTGTGTTGTCAAGGCTTGGTTTCATGGACGTTGAGTTTCTTTCATATAAGGCTATCCTTGAATCTTTGATTGTGGATCTTTGACCTCCTCCTGAACTGGAAAAATTACAGGTTGGTTACCAAAGAATCCCTTGGCCTAATCATAGTGATGGGATCTACCTAGAGAACTATTATGCATAAGGCGTAAGGTCGTGTGATCCTCTCTACATATTGTACTTTTAGGGTTTCTTGTTTTAAAGTTTTGTATCCCTTAGCACATGTTTTTATCAGAGGTTTCTATATTGGAATTATTAACTTTTGGGTAAGTTTTTTTGGTATTATATATAAGACTTTGAAGACATTTTTCTTTGGTACCTTTCTTCATGTCGATCCGTTTTGACATGTAATGATCTTGAAACTAGAATATAGGTTATATTTTTCCCTCCATCCATTTTTGCATTATCCATTTCCTATTTCATTTTTCCTTAGGATCAACCCCACTGAGTTGTGACATGGAACCTTATTTGTTGTTTAGAAGTGTTGTATTCATGTGGTAGAGCCTATCTTCCATGAGCGTCCTAGCTTAGACCCCCTTTGCATTTTGGTGTTCATGTTGCAAGTCTTCCATAGCCTCGAGAGTCCTATTTAGTCCCTCCATGAATTTGCGTTGAAGATACATATCGTCTTCTCAATTTTTTTCTAGCCATTACCTGCATGACAACCCCTAACACATGTTGATACTTATGTCAACACATCTTCGGATTCTTCAACATGTATTGTGTTCTTTACTGGCATATAGGGTATGTTCCATTTTATCTGCACAATGCATCCATCTGTATCAACCACATATTTGCCATAGTTTCAACCCCATTCATTGGATACACTACACCTTCAAGATGCTTTAAAGGTGTCGTTTACAAATGGTAGAGATTACTTATTCATGGGTGTCCTAGTTAGTACCTTAATGGCCTTTTTAACACCCATGTTGCATTCTTTTATGTAGGCTCAGAAGCCTTGTGTAGTCCCACCATGTTTATGTGTTGAAGCCTCATGAATTCCTCTCAATCTCTTTTTGGATAACTTACCCATGGGGATTCCAAAATTTTGTTGAGTTGTAAATGCATTGCATATTGGTCGCTCATGCTTTTAGGCCTAATTTTGGCTTCAACTTGCTATTGTTGAACCATTTGCTTATGAATTCCTAATAGTTTCTAGCCTTGCAATTTATGCCTTTTTGAATTGACACCTTAACCATGGAGGAAACATCCCTCGAGTGTCCTTATCCTGCACATGCTTCCTTGCATTGAGCAACGATATGTTCCTTGCACTTTGGAACTAGTATTGCTTGCCTGCGACACTCGTTTCATCCACTGTACTATATCATTCTTTTATTCTTTTTCAGGCTTTAATAATATGAAAAAGACAAAAAAAATTAAAAAAACTAGAAAGAAGGGGGGAAAGTGTCTATCTCTTTTTGTTGGCAACAATCTTGTCGCCCTTGAGTCAGTGTCTCAATATTTTGGGTTTAGTATGGATTTAGGATAATTTTTCTTGTTTTTTAGCATAATCTCCTCTGATTAGTTATTCTTCCAACCATATTGAGCATTTGTTGATGCATCATGTATCACAAATGTATCCCAATTTATAATCCATGATGCCTAAGTCACATAATGTGTCGTTATTTTGTTCAAGGGAAGTTTCATCTTGAGTCGTCCATTATGCAGAAAGTATCTAACCTTTCAAGTTGACCTTCCTGTGTCATTCAAGTACATCTAAATCTCACAAGTATCTTTGTATCTCACTCGTGCTAGTATAGAAGGTCCCCATTGACTTCTTGTTGGTGGGTCTACTCTTATCGGCTCCGACACATTGCTCTCAGAGTATGACCTAGATTTTCACCCTAGGTTTATTTCCGTCATTGATAGGTGACCTTGCACTCAACAGATGACAAACCATCATTAGTCGCTAACTGAGTGGTTTCCCTTGTGTTCGACATCAACAACAATCATCACACATAGGGATTCGTGTAGTACCTTAGTTTCCATTTGACCCCATTGGTGGATTCCCTGTCTTTGTCAGTAGTCTCCATTATTGGCTGCTATTCATAGAGTCTCTATCATGCACTATTCTATTCAGTGCATGTCAGAGTCGTACCTCGATTTGGTCCTTACAATCTGTTCATCCGAGTCCTTCCAAATATTTGGCCTTGGGCTACTCCTCATGCTAGATGATGGAATAAGCCTTAATGCCTTCCTTCCAGTGGATCTATTCCTATCGAATTCAACACATATTGCTCCGGGATAGGGATCTAGAGTTGTTTGTGGTACCTTGGGGCCTGTAGCCATCAGTGACAGGTTCCCTCACTATTGACAGTGGAAATACATCAATGTCCCCTAATCGATAGATTCTACCAGTTGTTCGACATCAACTCATTTAGTCACACTTGTTAGATTATACCATGGTACCTTGACGCCCAATATCATTATTGGTGGTTCGTCTCGTGTTTGGTAACGATATACATAAATGAAACGGTAATCAAACGATGGCTCACTATGTTCAACCCCAACAAATCTATTCACATGGTGTAGACTCATACCATGGTGGATCATTTTGAAGACTTCGAGTGAAGTACGAGCATCACATATTTTGTACTCCTACCCGACATATTGTACCACCCCTCATACATTGGTGCTTGGAGAGGATCAACTTGTTTACTCCATTGACTCCAGATATCCTCTGACTTTGATTTTGAGACATAGCTCCATTGTGTATCCATTCATGGCTATGATCTATGTTTTGCATGGATCCATTGTGTATTCCTCATGGCCATGATTGCTACTTTCTATATCACATGGATCCACTATGTATTGTTCATGGCAATGGACATCAATCATACTTTCATATATGCGATGGATCCACAATGTACTTGATTTGGAGACCATGCTTACATCACTCTTGAGCATGGGTATGCTCAACTTGGGAAGTGAATACTCTTAATTGATCTCTCTTGATGTTTTATGTTCTTGGATTAGATGTTCAGGAAATTTCATTAGATCTAATTCATTGCATCCTTGATTCTCAGATTTATAATGTATTTCGGAGATCAGTTGACCTTCTTACCTCACACATTAGGAGGCATTTGTTATACCACAATTTTCCACATCATTACATTTGTGGGATGGCTCGGTCATTTTCCCTAGCTTGCAAATGTAAATCCCATCCTCCTGCATCAAATCATCTAAAAAAACAACATTTGTTTTTCCATCTATGGGTCACCAGTGTGCAAGCCATGGATGTATGCACCTTGCTAGTGTGAAACTCATGGATTCCCTCAAAAAATGTGAAAAATAAAAGAAATTCCATTTTTTCGGGTAGGGTTTTCGGTTGGGATCGTTCCTAACCTCCCTCGATCCTGTACAAAATGGAATTAAACAACCTCAATCCATTGAGGATGGTATAAAGGAACCTTTGGGGGCATGGATGAGGAGGACAACCAAAGTGTAAAGTTGCATTGAAGAATATGCAATCTTCCCTATCTCCCATATCCTCTGAGTAGCATCCCCTTGATTCTGAAACTTGTTTTCTAGTACTACTTTCTCTCTCCCATGTGACTCTAGGGTGTGTTCCTATTCCTATTGAGTCATTCGAGGTAGGGAAATCCTATTGAGTTTATGCTTGAAATACCATTGGAGGAACCTAGGCGATTGGCTTCGAGGTAGTGCCGACGGTTGGAGTCAGGTTGTAACCACTCATTTCTATTGTTTTTAATAAAATAGTTCTCTTTCCCTCCATACTTGTGTGATATTGTTCAATTTACTTATGTATGTCAATTCGATTCACACACACACACACAAACACACACACACACACACACACACACACACACACACACACACACACACACACACACACACACA
>ML783113.1:760548-833464 GCA_009831015.1 Picea engelmannii
AGATCCAATTTTGTGAAATAGATTGCTCCATGTAGTTCATCTAACAATTCATCAATGACGGGAATGGGAAACTTATCTTTAATAGTGATCTTGTTGATCTCTCTATAATCTGGACACATACGCCATGAGCTATCTTTCTTGAAAACCATTACCACTAGTGTAGAGTAAGAACTTTGGCTAGGTCTAATAATGCCAGCCTTTAACATTTCTTCAACCATGCGCTCAATTTCACTCTTTTGGGCATAAGGGTATCTGTATGGCCTGATGTTAGGAGGAACACTCCCAGGAATTAGGTGAATTTCATGATCATGATTTCGAGTGGGTGGAAGACCTTTGGGAATATCTTCAAATACTTTGGAATGCTTATCAATGATCTCTTGGAGATCTTGAGGAATAGATGGCTTAGATGTTTGAACATCTAGTGAGCATAGTTGTGCAATAATTCCTTGATGTCCCTTTTTCAATAATTTTTTCATGCCATTAGAGATTATCACCTTACTGGGTTTCCTTGTGATACCTCTTAACTCAATTTATTTTCCTTCCAATGAAAATTTCATGAAAAGTTCTTGAAAATTAAAAGCCATTGTTCCTAATGATTGTAACCATTGGATTCCTAGTACAACATCAGCAACACCCATGGGTATAGCAATCATTGGACTATTCATTACATGTTCCCCCATAGTAAGATTGATCATGAGTAATTGATAGTTCCTCCATCTGCAATCATTACTTGAAACTCTGGCGCCGGATATACAAAGCAATTGAGATCTTTGGCTAATTTATAGTGAATGAAATTGTGAATACTGCCAGAATCAATTAGGACTATTACCTTTTTCTTTTTGATGTATCCTTCAATCTTGAGGGTTTGAGGAGTTCTAAGTCCAGCCAATGCATTACACGATATCGTGGGATTCAACTCTTCAGACGAAATTGCTTCTAAGTTTTCATCTTGAGATGGTTCTTGTTCTTCTTCTTCTTCCTCTTCACAATCTATGTAAAATAATTTCTTCTCACCACACTTATGTCCCTTACTGTACTTGGTGTCACAATTAAAGCATAAACCTTTTGCTTTTCTTTCCTCCAATTGTTGAGGTGTCAATCTTGTAGGTTGAGGTGTTTTTGAAGAAGGAGCATTATTCTCTCTATAGATGTTAGGATTGGTCCTTCTAGTAGCCATAGCCATATTTTTACTTTCAACATATCTTGCCACTCTAAATGCATTTTCCAATGATTTGGGTTCCCAAAGGCGAACCTCATGTTGAATGTTATCCTTTAAATTTCCTATGAAAACATCAATCAAGTGCTCATCTGGAATATATGTTACCTTTATATTCAATCTTTGGAAGTTATCAATGTGCTCTGTAACTAAACCCTTTTGCTTGATATTTATCAATTGGCTAAAGAAGGTATTTCTCCTTGTATCCTCATAGTGTGCTATCATTTCTTCCGTGAAAATTGTCCAAGTGACGATTGATTTGCGAGAACAAAACCATCGATACCATACAAATTGATTGGGTTCTAAATATAAAGAAGCAATTCGTATCTTTTGTGTTTGTGGAACATTATTTAGATCAACGAATTGCTCCATTTGAAGTATCCATGTGATTGGGTCCTTGCCATCAAACTTCCTCATATCGATCTTAGGAACGTGGTTGGTCTTCAACCCAAAGTTGGAGTTTCTCCATTCTGGATTCACCTTCCTTGTTTCCTCATCATGACTTTCATGGGATACATTTTCACTTTCAGGTGTCCTCTCTATTAGGAAGTTTTTCAATCCTTCCATGATTTCCCCTTTTAAACCATCCATCTTAGTATTTATTGACTCAAACTTAGCTTCCGTTGAATCCATCATCTCTTGTAGTTCATCTTTTGTTACTAACTTCTTTTGTAAATCATTCATGTCCCTACACATTTCTTCACCTTCATTAAGAGTCCATGTAGGATTCTATGGAGGCTTATTTGGTGTAGAAGTTCCCCTTTTGGGTGGCATATTGGCCAGGTATCACTTTTGAACCTTGATTTTGAGGTGGTTCTGCTAGACGATATTTCTTCTGCTGTATATCCAAAGTTTTGTCCCTTCTAGGTATGAAACTTTATTTTTTGTAGTTCTCTGATATTTCTTCTCTGCAATGCCATAGGTTTGATCAAAATTGGATGTGCCAAATGGAATTTACAGTAACTTCCCCACAACTTGCTAATTTTTGGCCTTTCTAGGAGATCTAACTTGTATAGCGTGCCCTGCACAAAATAATTTATATACAATTCTGAAACTCATACCAGAAATACTACAGACTGTTAATTATCCAATGCAATCTGTCTCACTCAATTTGGATACTCTAGGAAGAAGTTATGATTTTTTTACCTGGAACACCTTCTTGAGACTAGTCAATAGGACTAGTCATATACCCTATCTTCCACAGGGTGTATCTAAAAATGTACGATGACCCAGAAGCTGAAATTTTTACCACATATACCTTACTAATTTCTGTAAATATCCTTCAGATTTCAGGGTTTGAAATGTTATAGAAAAAAATTTATAGCGAAAATTCCTCAATGACTCAGTTCAGGATGATTCCAGAACCCTAACTTGCACATGTTGTATCTCCGAAAGTATAAGGCCTCATGAGCTGAAATTTTAATCCAACGTACCTTGGTCCATCTATTAAATATCCTCCAAGCCGTTATTTCTGAAACATTGTAAAAAACAAGTTATAATGAAAATTCCAAGGTGTCTCATATGTAGTAGCGAAACCCCAAGACCTTGAGCTCTGATACCATATGTTAAGAACCAAATATCAATATAGCATAGAAAAACCTCAGAATAAGTACTCAACGCCTTGAAATAGATATAATTTTAGATAATAATCCTCTTCGAGGGGGCAACCTCCTTTTACCCCACATAAATGTTCAAGTACAAGATGATTCAAAATGAAAATGTCTCCTTGGTATATATAAGGGACTAGGAGGTATAGTTACAACTAATGGAGTAAAGCCGACATAAATAAAATAACATGACTAATGTAATATGCCCCATTTAAGAGGTAGTGAGCCAATATTAGGTCTTAACAGTAGGCCTCTATCTGACCCTGATGGGAACCTTCCCTTTACCTACACCCAATATGATCCAGGATCTTTTCATCGAAGTGACTTATAAATAATTGTATTAAATGAGCATAACTTAAAATGCACCATTAAAGAAGGAAAAGCTCAATAATGAAGAGACATAAGCATCATATCTTAACAAAATAACTTGATAACGGAGTTCCTCCCTGGTGGACTACGTCTCCAGTTCATGCTCTCAAATGGGTAGGACTTTTTATTAACTCAACAAAATAATTTGGCAAAATACATAAGTATACCTCATTCTGGAATTAAACTGCAGAAGCTTTTCTCTGATCAGAAAACAGACAACACCATTTAAGTTGTGGCGTCGAATTACCCAAAAATGACTGGCTCCACGCCTCAATATGACTCTCGCACTCCCAGGCCCTTGAGAAATCTCATCTCATTTTTTGTGCCTGCTTCCTGCATTTAATTCTTTGTATTGTGTCTCAGCTTCCATGCCCGACTGTACCGTCACACACCCTTTCCTTCGTCCGTCGGAAGACTCAGTTTATAAACAAAAAGTGGGGTGGACTACACAATGTATTTCGTTGGCCCAACAGTGGCGGATGTTATAGTTAAGGTGTTTGTATAGGGGGAGGTCCCAGGGTCGAGCACAGATGCCTCCCCTTTTGGGTTATATTTATAACGTATACATATAAGTGGAACAGAACTTCGCCAACTTTGGAGTGTGGTTTATATTTGTTGAAGTGTACCATTTGGCCCCCAGATCTGGCGAGGCTCCACTAGATTTGGTGGGCCGACCCTTTTTTTTATTTTTGAAATTCAGTTTTCTGGCCCTAATTGGGCATTTGCCCACTGCCATGTGACAGCCCATGAATGGGCCATGTGGCATCCAACCATTGGTCCATTCCAACGAACTGCATAGTCACCCACCATATCATCCTGCCACATCATCCTACCATGTCACCGTACAATTTTCCACATGGATGTACATAATTCCACGTGGCACTTTTTCATTGGTCCATGGATTGACCTTAAAATGCCAAAAATGAGTGACATGTGGCAGCCTCTAGTGTTGCCATGTCACCTTGCTGACATCAACGTGACACATGTTGCCTTCTATGTGTGCCATGTACATTGTACAAATGTTGACGTCGACAGTATGGATGCTGACTCATCCCTTGCTCACTGGCCTAGGTTGACCAAAATTTGACCGTGAATATCTTTCGATCCATAACTCTGTTTGACGAGCCGTTTACACCATTGGAAATCTTATGAATTGCTCTTCGCGATGGTTTCCATTTAAATAAGTTTTGAGGACTTTTAATTTTTTCCCTTTCTCTATTTGCTTAGGCCATTCTGAGCTTCCTAAGTTGCTTCTGCGAATTCTAAGTTGTGCTTAGTTTTTTCTGGATACTTTTTGGATCACTCCTTCCCACTCAGAGATTTTTGGACCACCAAAAGCTTTCATCAATCAACAAATAAGTGATGGAATATTTCCCTCACCTTTTCCTTCTCAATCCACTTTGCCTTTCTTAGATGTGTACCCTTTAAGCCTACTTGAATATAATCAACATCACCCTTGTGTGAAGTCCTCTTCCTTCTATCCATGATGATATCTTCCTTTAACTCATCCAAGTACTCAGGAGAAAAATCATCAACTAAAGGTATTGAAACTTCTTCATCCTGATCCATGATCATGGGAGGCTCAAAAAGTTTCAATTTCTCTACATTTACAATTGAGTAGATCTGCATATAAGGTGGAAGATCTAGACAAAAAGCATTAGTAACACTTTTCTCCAAAATAGTGAAGGCTCCATAATGGATGGGATTGAGTTTCTTACCTTCACCCTTCAATATTTCCTTGATGATGTGGAGCCATACCTGGTCTCCAACCTGGAACTGATGATCAACCTTGTGTTTGTCATGCCAAGATTTATACTGTGCTTGACTTTTCTCCAATGGTTCCCTGATTGCTTGGTGTACCTTTTGGATCCTCTGGATGAACTTGCGGGCTCTGTCTTCATTTCAATCAACATATCTCGCATACATCAAGTCCAAAGGAACTTTAGGTAAATACCCAAAACATGTCTGAAAAGGCAAACACTGAGTGAAGGAATGTAAGGCTCAGTTGTAAGCATGTTGTACATAGGGTATTTTTTCATCCCATAACTTGGGATGCTTGGTGCAGTAGCCTCGAAGCAAAAATACCATTGTTTGGTTAACAACCTCTGTCTGTTTGTGGGTCAGTGGATGGAAAGAAGTGCTCCTCTTCAACTTGGTGTCCATCATCCTCCACAAGCTTGTCCAAAAATCCCCAAGGAATCAAGTATCTCGATCCGAGATAATAGATGTGGGTAACCCAAAGTGAACCCAAACATACTAAAATAAGAGATTAACAGTCTGCTCAACAATGATTTACTTTTTACATGGAATTAAGATACACATCTTGCTAAACCTATCCACTACAACATAAAAATAGTCATGACCCCTTTTCGACATTGGTAAACCCCCTAAAACATCCATGGAGATACTTTCCCATGGATGGGATGGAACAGGAAATGGTGAGTATAGCCCCAATTTTCTATTAGTGGGCTTACAAGTAGAACACAACACGCACCCCTTTACATATTTAGTTACAATTGCTTTCATCTGAGGCAAGTAACAAAACCTCTGCAAATGAGCCATAGTTTTTCCTACCCCAAAATGCCAAGACAAAAGAGAAGTGTGAGCTTCTCATATTACATGGACTCATTCACTTGTAGGAATACATAGCTTTCCAAGATGGTAGAGTAGTTTTCCTTGCAGACAATAGTTCTCTACATGTGAACCATGGGTTAGCTTCTCATATAATTCTTTAAAATCTTCATCAATGGCATATTGGTCCACATATCTATCATGAGATAAAGAAGCATTCTTCAAAATAATAGAAGCAACAATAGGAGGTCTAGAAAGCATATCAACTACCTTGTTACTCATACCCTTTTTGTACTTGATTACCAAATGAAACTGTTGTATGAAACCCAACCATCTATAATGTCGAGATTGTTGCAGATTGGTTTGTTCTTGGAGATAATGCAAGGGTTGATGATCTATATGTATGATTGTTTCCTTCCCTAATAAGTAGTGCTTCCATTTCTTTACGCTATGAACTAATGCATACAACTCTTTATCATATGTAGGATAGTTAACAAAAACTTGTTTAAAAGTTTCAGAGTGGTAATAGATAGGCTTACAATATTGCATCAATACTGCACCCATGGCGTATCTACTGGCATCTGTCTTGATTTCGAAGGGCTGTTGAAGATTCGACACTGCTAATACTGGTGCAGTACTGATCTTTTCCTTCAAAGTGTCGAAATATTTTTGTTGCTTTCCTCCTCACTGAAAAGTGTTCTTCACACTGGCTAAGGCATGCAAAGGAGTTGCTATAAAGGAGAAGTTTGAAATGAATCTTCTCTAATACTGGACTGCACCTAAGAAGATCTGTATCTCGGTTACACTTTTGGGCTCAGGCCAATTTACAATTACATCAATCTTGGAAGGATGAATTTTTAATTGTCCTCCTCCTACAATATGACCTAAGTACACAAGTGCAGTCTTACCAAATTCACATTTGGACAATTTTACATACAACTTTTCCCTTTGCAAAGTATCAAATACTTGCTTTACATGCCTTACATGTTCATCCCAAGTCTCACTAAATATAAGAATGTTGTCTAAATATACAATCACAAAATCATCTAGAAAAGGCCTGAATACATCATTCATCACACACATGAAGGTTGTCAGAGCATTACAAATCCCAAATGACATAACTAACCACTCAACCAATCCCTGTTTGGTTTTAAAGGTAGTCTTCCATGCATCATGTTCTGTAACCCTGATCTGATGGTATCCACTTCGCAAATCCAACTTAGTGAAATAAACAACATTCTTTAACTGATCAAGTAAATCATCTATACGAGGGTATCGATTTTTCATCATGATTTTATTTAAGGCTCAGTAATCGACACACATTCGCCATGTGCCATCTTTCTTTGGCACCATCATGATCGAAGAACCACAAGGAGATGAGTTGGGCCTGATGACCCCTTGATCCAATAAGCCTTGTACCTGCTTCTTGATCTCTGTCATCTTTACAACTGACATCCTGTACATGCCCACATTAAGAAGAGGAGAATCCTGCTGAAGATGTATTTCATGTTGGATTTCCCTCTTAGGAGGTAATCCATCTGAATCCTGGAAAATATTATCATACTTAGAAACAATATCGATTAATTCTTTCTTATGAGAAGGATCACATACTTGGAAAGCATCGGATGTTCCGACATATTTCTCCTTTACGACCATGAGTACATATCTCTTATTAGTGTTTATGAGTCTCTTCATTTGTCCTACACTAACAAGTGTCATGTTTACCCTCATGTTGTGAGCTCTAACAATATATTCCACTCCCCCCTTAGTAAGGTGGTATTTTTTCTCATGATGAAAGAAGACTGCTTTTCTATCATAAAGATAAGGACTCCCCAACACTATTCCACATATATCAATTGATACAACATCCAAACCACTTCATCAATCAGATTTGAAGCAATAGTGTTGGTTTTAACTGCTCTCTTTTACTGTCTGAGTTATTGACCTAGGGTTCTTGTCTTTTTGGTTTCCAACAAAGCCTCTAAAACTATCTTCCCTCTTGGTAAACCAGGAGGCAACACAGTACACATAATGTACTGCACAGTCTCACCCAAGATAGCTTTAAATGGGTGGTTGTAAGACTTAGGTGTTTACAGCCTAGGATTGAGTATGAGATAGGGGTTTGTTAACTAGAGCCATGCGCTACGAACTATGAATGTAATCTACTTATTCCTCATGGGTGCACGTTTTCATTTCACAGTTTAATTCCCAAACAACATAATCGTAATCCATAACAATATATTAAATCATTTATTAAGCATAACAATGAACTGCTGAAAGAGATCAAAGAGATACATGCATTCATCACATTACACAGATATTATCGTGGTTCACCCCCTCCTGGGATACATCCACAAAGATTTCGCTCTTGGCTCTTTTATTATGGTAGTTCTGCATCTCCAGTGTCATGCGCTTACAATTCCCTCTGATGGGTAATATCTGTATGAGGCGAACTAGATCACACCAGGCTCCACAGCCTGCGATCTAATTCTCAGATCTTCCTCCTCTCATTTTTTCTATCTCTACAACTTACAAACTTGGTCCATGACCATATTACATACGCATCAACTCATATCTAGCTACGATAGAGTATTACAACAACTCAACTAATACAAAAGCGAATCGACCTCTCTATGATACCTGCATATCTCTATTTATATATATCATGCTCTTCAGTCATTTACAATGTATTACCAAAACCCTAACCCTACCGACGTTAGATATTCCTCCCATGCACGTGTGTTGTTCTTCCTCCAAATGTCATTTTCCTTTTGCATGCTTTCTTTCATGCGCGTGTGTTGTGTTACCTTCTAGCTATTACTTCCGTTTATGCACGCTTTATTTCTCATGATCCTCCTTCTTTCCACTTCAGCTTGGTGCCAACAGGCCCCCAACACTGACATGTGACTCATCCCGAGTCACCTAATCCTTTTGAGCTTCTTCGATCTCCTTGGTGATCGTCTGGAACTTTTCCTTGAGCTCTGATGCTTTTGCTAGTGCCTGCACGATCTTCTCCTTGATGGTGTCTACTACCTGAACTGCCACTTCATCGCTCAACAATCCTGCACATTTGGTATGGGTTTTTGCTATCTATGTTTTAAATCCTTTGGCATGTGCGAGTATTTCTGCTACCCGTTCCTGCAGTGGTTCTATTTGAGCATGACGCTCATGTGTCTGTGTTTGCGTAGTGATAAGTTTTGCCCACGTCTTCTTTATCTCCTGCGTCCCTTTGACTCGTTCTAGTATTGGTATGCTCTTCTACCTCTGTTTGAGTTTTTGGATCGTTGCATTGATCCTTTCCTCTTCCTTTTCCCAATGTTGGACCTGTGGATCCTCCTCCAACCTTGTCCAAAGTTGTGCTACTTTATCGACCAATTCAGTTGTTGTGCTAACCTGTTGTTCCATCTCTGATAGATGTGTTGTTGCTTTTTGATTCCTTTGCTCCTTCACTGCTGGTGGAGTGGTTGGTGTGAGATGTTCGTGGAGATTCTCGAACTCCTTATGATATTGATCAATTTCCTGCACAATCTGGTCAATCTTTCATGCTACCAGGAATTCATTCTCTTGTGCAGCGCTTGGGAGTTTCTCAAAAACTCCTCCCACTCTTTGTTCTATCTCATTTATGCGTTCTTTTTCCTCCTGATTTTCGAGCTTGGCTTGCTCACAGACTTTTTCCAGCGCCTCACGCTTCTTTGTTACTTGTTGTAGCTCAACTATTTTTTTATGTGCACGAGACTATACCTCGTGGTCGATGCTAACTTGCAATTTATGTAGTGCCCTTGATGGCATCTGTGTCAATACCAATTGGATGTGGTCCAAGTCTTTAAGGGGTGTCTGCCCCACGATTTCATCCATGCGCAACATGTTAGATTTGATGTAAATCGTTGCGTTTGTGTGTGGCATGGGGTGGACTGGGTCTCATTCATCTACCTTCACTCTTTCTTTGGCCTGTATTGTCGGTGGCTCTAAGCCTCTGTTGTTGCTTACTTATTGTGCTTCCCCGAATTTCTTGAGGAACTGTCCCATTTCAGCCAACTCTTTTTGTCGTTTATCCCTGTGATGTGTTGCATGATCGAAATCTTCCGCTAAGCAATCCTGGACTATTTTGGCGATCATTTCCCTGTCATCCTCTGTGATCGTATAGTCTGGCGATGCTCATTGCGCCTTTGATTTCTTGCGCGTGACTCCTTCCTGCATGACTGGTCTCTTATTTCCTCTTGGTTCCTGTCTGATGGGGTTTGGGGAGGTCTCCCTTGCTCCCTTAGATTGTTTCAGTTTTCCGTTGGTCAACTATGTAGTCTCTTTATGCCCCTTCTGGGTCCCTATCTTCTTTGACCGTTCATCTTCTTGAGGCGGCTTGTTTTGGCCCATCCTTGGTTTCTTGGGCACTGGAACTTCCGGAAGCTGTGATTCCACCTACGCTGCCTCTCCTTCTGTTGTTCTTTCCGGTACTTCCCGGGTAATGGTTGGGATCCCCCATTCATCAGGCCATTTGTTGATGACCATGTCTATATCACCTTCTATGATGCAGTAGCGCATCGATAGCCACTGTCTATCTGGATCCTGCCTTGGTTCTATCCACATTGTCAGTCTTGTGGCCCAGAAATTGGCGATGTCCGCATATCGCGTGACAACCTCTGGTGTTATTCTCCATGATAGGTTGATGGATTTATGTATGTCCCATAGGTATGCTTTGAATATGATTCCATTCTCCCTCTTATTCCTGTCCTGTGGCCCGGATCTCAGTAATAGGTATCTCGCTCCTACTGGTTGCGGTCTAGTGCAAAAAATTACATACTCTGGTTCCCGCCATCCCATGAAGGCTATTAGGGTGATCGGCCATGCGTAATAGAATTTTGTGCCTAAGTCTTTCACATCATTGCAATCCACCTGAAAAAAATTCAATAAATATGGTGCCCAACTCATAAAGGTTCCTTCTGCGCACTGAGCTGCAACTGTAATGACTCATGTTGGTACTTCCTCTTTGCGACATTTTCTGAGCAATTTGCAAGATAAGATCTTTGCGCCCAGTTGTGTAACTGCATTGTTGATTCATTTGATTATGATGCCCCTCGTTCCTCTGGCAGTGCCATATTTCCTCTTCATCTTTTTGCCAACGCTTTCTCCTTGGATTTTTCGTCCAGAATCAACGCGGGATCCATACCCCGAATGGGTAGTCCTGTTATCTATGCAATAAGATCAACAGTTATGGGGATGGGTTTATCTAGCCATATATCCCCTCCATGCATGACTGCTAACAGGTGCTTGATGCATGTTGTCGCATACTAGCCTCTGCCAAAATGTGGTAGCTTCAACAAACCTAAGATTCCTGTTCTGTCTAGCCCAACTGACCATTGGTGTGACTAGCTGATCATTTCTCCAAGTTGGTTTACGGTTATGGTATGCATGAAGACCCTCTGTGCAAGTTCTAGGAACTTGGTTTCATCTGATATGTCATGGTTAGAATACTTGAGCTTCCCAACCTGACCTAGTAGCTACGGTTCTACTTGCACTCCCTCTAGTATGCGTGGTAGCATAATTTTTGTTGCAGGTTTCCTAGGAGGTGAGATCGGTATCTGAACTCTGTCTTCCTATTGTGGTGGTTGGTTATAAGTTCCAACAACTTCCGATTGTTCCCCCATTAGCCATTCTAGCCAAGATGAGGTAGTTCCAACGGTCTCCTTTATTGGTTGACCTAGGCTGGGTGCTTGCGACTCATCTGGTTGCACTACTGCTCCCATATTATGTGTCGTTCCATTAACTTCCATGACTGCTTGAGTTCTTTCTAGTTGCACTTCCCATTGGGTTTCCGCTTCCTTGTCCTGAGGCTCCTTCACCACTGCTAGCGTATCCTCTTTCATAGTCCCTGCTTGTGGATGTTGAATCTCCTCTAGTATTGGTGTAGGGTTTACCGGTATCTCCTCCAGGGACGGGATCTGGTCGATATCGACGATCTCCAACTGTTGCTGCTCATTTTCCTCCATCTGTCTTCGTGACCTAGTTTGAACCCTGGTCAGTCTTGTTGTCTAGCCTATTTGATCTAGGTGGATATCGGTGGCCACCCACCTTTTCCGACTGGCTCAAAACAGTTTTCTGGCCATTTTGGCAATTTACTATTTTTAGCGGTTTTTCGGGTCTTGAACTTCTGGAGCCGTTTTGAGGCCCTAAATGACATTTTTTGGGGTATGTTGCGAGTGCAAAATTCCATCATGGAATTTTGTCAAAAATGTTGTAGTCCTCGAATAGATCTTTCCAAAGAGCTATCATACGCCTAAAACGGAGATCGTATGCAAAAGTTACGACCCCGGGAAGTTGATGCACCAACTTACCCAAATGGGGCCCACATGACTTTTGGTGCTTCATCTCCTAGGGTTAGGTTTTGGGATGTCTAGGAATTTTGGCATTCCCATCTATTGTAAAAAGGCCTTCCGAGCCTCATTGTAACCATCTTCTCACGGATGCGAGTAGCAGCCACATCTCTTCTCAGAGATAAGCTACCAGCGCCTTAGCTAGTTTATTTACATTCTGTCTGTAAGCATATTTCAGTCATTTGCTATTAATGAAATGAAGTCTTATTTCCGCTGCATCTCTGCGTTTATGTGTATTTTTGTATTTCATTGTGTTCCTACATAAATCCGGATCACTATTTTTCTAGCTTCGGTGGTGCCATAGTGGTGATTGTTGAACGTTTGCTGAGTTTGAATGACTTTGGTGAGCTCTGTGGTCTCGCTCTGTTCGTTCTGGATGCTATTTCTCTTTCTCTATTCTCCTTTCGCAAATATACTAGTTGCTCATGTGCTCGCTTGTTGTATGGGCTTGTCATGAAGCTTGTTGAGGACGCTTACTCCATGATGTGAGTAATGCACCATAATTGTGGGTTCAATGCATCTATGGCGGTTTCATACTTGCCATTACGCTTGCTTTCCCGTCTCTATTTGGCGCGTTTAATGTGATGTTCCCTCAGTCCTTGTCGTGACTTAATTCTTCTTAGTGTTGTCTTGTCATACTGGTTTTGCCAAATTTCTGTTTCCCGCTCGTTTTTCTTTAGTATGTAACCATTATCCTTGCCTTTGCTGAATTTATATTTTGAACGTCATGTGGACTTTCTCTCTCTGGCGTGTTGTGTGCTTTTTAGTCTGGTTTCCTCTTCTTCTTTTTTTATTACATGGTGGTTGGTCGACTGTCCTTATACAGCTTCAGTCGACTCCCGTTGGTTATTCCTCTGAGGTCTGCGCCTACTAAATATATTAACTATATAACTCCCCCATCCATGACAGATTTTACCTCGTATGGTCCTAGCCAATGCATTCTAAGCTTCCCCGGGTGCTGAAACGATTTGTTGTCATAGAGCAATGCTAGATCTCCTTCCTTAAATGTCTTCTTCTTAATGTGTCGATCGTGCCAAGCTTTGTCTCTGGATTTCTGCACTTGTTGATGGAATCCTGCCAAGATTCGATCTTCCTCCATTGACAATAAATGATTCAGTCTTTCCTATACTGCGCTTCGTTCTGTCATTTGTGTGATAGTTTCTACGCTTAAGCTGGGTACTAAAAATTCTAATGGCACTACTGCTTCTTGGCCATAGACTAGATTGAATGGTGTGTGCCCTGTCAACTTTTTTCATGTAGTTCTATATGCCCATAATATTGTTGGTACTTTGAGGTCCCAGTCGTCTCTGTTGACGTTACAAATCTTTGTTAGTGCGTTCTCGAGAATTTTGTTGAAGGCTTCTATTGTGCCATTTGCATGTGGGTGATATGGTGTGCTCTTCTGGTGATGAACTTCAAACTCTTTAGTGAGTTTGCAAATGGTGTTGTTTATGAAGTGTGTGCCTTGGTCGCTCATCAAAACTCTTGGGCACCCAAATATGGTGATTATTTGTTTGAACAAGAAGTGTGCAACTGTCTATACTCTACAATTTTTTACTGGTGCAACTTCCACCCATCTTGTTAGGTATTTCGTCATGGTGATGATGTATATTGCCCCTGTCCTTTTGGCTAGTGGGTTAATTGGTCCCACAAAGTCTATTGCCCATTTATCAAATGCCTGTAATGTTACTTGTGGACGTAGTGTCATCTCGTCCCTTCTATTGGGTTTTCCTACCCTTTGATAGACATCGCATCTCTGACAATATTTTTTCGAGTCCCTGTGAATCGTTGGCCACCATAGTCCTTTGTGTAGTACCTTCTGCACAGTATATTTTTCTGCATAATGTCCTCCTACGATTCCCTCGCCGGCTTCTGCTAAAATTCTTAGTCGTTTGTTCTCTAGCATGTACCATCGTAAAATGATATCTGCACCCATTTTGTATAGGTGTCCTACGATAAGTTGATAGTCGACTATGTGAACTACCAGGTTCTTCTTCTGCGTGGTGGTATATTCTTGCGGCACAGTACTTGTGCTTAAGTACTGGATGATCTCTGCAAAGTAGTCATCAACAATCTGTACTGAAAGTTAATATAATGAAGAAGATAGAGGCGCAACTTTAAGGTTTGTTGGTTTTCCCAATTACCGAGGTAAATCTCTACGTATTGTGTGTGTCCCATTGTTTTACTTTCTATTTTTCTTAAAAATATGTATGCATTATTTCAATTCGAAGGTTTAAAAGTTACAAACAACCCAAGACCCAGAGGCATCTAGAAGGAGTGAGTTTGTCCCTTATGGACCACCAGTGGGTTATCTCAGGAGATGTTGTTTTCCTTGAATAACAGTAATGAGTCAACCCACATTCATGAATAACAACCATCCTCACTACCAATTGACAATTTGAATTATGATAATATTTCCACCTTCATAAAAAAGAATTGCATATCAAATTTTTACACCAATAGACATCTATAATCATCTACTGACAAATTAATATCTTTAATAGAAATTTTAAAATGGACAATGAAGATTATATTTATATTTGTAATCTTATACATGGAAGGGAGGCTTGGTATTTGTTGGAAAACCCTAGAATTTTGGTAGTTACTACTTTCATAGGGTGTAACTCAAGAGGTTTCACTATTAAATAGGTTTTATCCTCACTAATTTCATTGAGTGTTTAGGAGGTTTCACCTTTTCACCTTAAATTTTTGTGTTTCCATTTTCACCTTAATGTTTGTTGTTTCACCTAACATTTCACCATTTCTATTCTTGTCTTATTTCTACTAGTAGATAATTAGCTAGTATTATCTGAGAGATCCTTAGTTAGCAATCCTTGCAAAAAATGATGCCTATGCAAACAGTCAAAATGGATGAATAGATCTAACATACAAATTATTTCAAGTTCTTGAATGGTGAGAGAGATTTTGATTTCTGAAACATATTGCACACCATGACTTGAAAGAGCCTAAAGCAACTAGCTAATGATCTACTAGCTAGTGGTCTCCTATATTATCAAGGTGCTTCAATATGAATGAAATTTTATGTTTGGGAATGTCTCAAATCTTTTAAAAGATGGCTTTTCACATATGAAGTTTTAGATTATGTTGGTATAAAAGTATATTGATGAGGTTTATTTTTGTTATGAATTTGTAGAGCTTGAAGTGGAGGTGATACTCTTATCACCAAGGACATTGATGACTCAAATAGATTTGTTTGTGAAATATGCAACAAGGGATTTCAAAGAGAGCAAATCTCTAGTTGTACATGTAATCACATAACTTTAAAAAAAAAAAAAGGAAAAAGTTTAAACATTATTTGTTTGGATTTTTTTCGACAATCATCACTGGAATTCAACTATATAATTTTTGGTCAAATTGTAATTTTTCATTGCTGAAATTGCATTTTTGAACGCATAAATGGATTTAGCACCCTCAAAAACCCCTATGACAATCTGGATTATGGAATCTCAATAATTATTATCTGTAATGTAAACAATTCCTTTGAATTTTTTATTGGATTTTGGACAAAAATGGTTGGAAAAGGTCCAAAACATAACACATTTAGACTACACTCCTTCAAAATTGAAGCAGAGAAACAATAAAGAGATTGAGAAGTTCAAACCTCTATAGTTTTGTAAATTGGAAAATATGTCCACTCTCTATTGTTGGAGGTGTTCATGTGGCAGGGTTGTAAGAAATCACTACCGAGAGATAAATAATTTGGCTATCCACAGATAATATTTATCAAGAATCTATAGTCTATTGAATGCAATAAAATGTTAGTTTTAGGTAAAAATATTAAGTCTCTCCTTTTATAGGAATTGAGATGTCAAAAATTAGTGTCTATGAACACATAAAATCTGCATCAAAGTTTTTATTTAAAATATCCTATACTCATTAGTGTAGACCATGAAGGAAAATGGAAAATGCTTTATCATTAATTAAATTATGAGATTTAATTATTTTCTATATTTGTTCAAAACATTTAAGGAATTTAATTTTTTTGGTTTGAAAAGACGAGTGATTACATAAAATCATATACGTGTATGTGGAGTCCATTGTACATAGAGACAATTTTCTTTAGTTTGGTTTGAAACGATAAGTGATTACATACGATCTTAACCTAGCCGAAAATAAAATCTTAACCTGGAACGTGCTTCTTAAGAAAAGGTGGATAGGCCCGGGATTTTGCTCATTGTTCAAACATAATTCAGAAGATGTCCCACATCTACTCATACATTGTGACTTTACAAAGAGAGTGTGGGCTCATCTTGCTCAGTTGTTAAATTTAAATCTCAGTTGGATTGACTCTACATTGAGTGAGTGTATAGAGATGTGGTTACTGAATAGATCGGCATCTAAGATTATCCCTTTATTAACGACTTGGCATATTTGGAAGGAACGCAACTCAACCATCTTCGAAGGTAAGCAACCTTCGATAACCATTGGGGTTTTAAAGATCCTTGGAGCACTCACCAAAAAGTCCGAGATAACAATACAAAGGCTCTGAGATTAAAACCTTTTTTTAGAATTCAAGGGTATACATTGGCTTTTTTTGATGGGGTAGCGGAGGCAGGAGGGGCCAGATGTGGGGCAGGAGGCACACTAAAATGCATTGAGGCACCGGATGACAGGTGGTATATAAACTGTGGTGCAGGGACAAACACAAAAGCAGAATTAATGGGAGCTTGGGCAACACTCACGATAGCAAACCTTCTAGAAATTAAAAATCTGCAGGTTATGAGGGATTCCAAAGTGATCATTGATTGGCTAAACACAAAAGGGAACCTTCAAGCCATCAATGTTGAAGCATGGAAGACTAGAATAAGAGAGCAGATGGCATCTTTTCAAGGTATAAAGTTCCAACATATTTATAGAGAATCTAATAAGGAGGTTGATTTGTTTTCTAAGAGAGCCCTTTCCCTGCCGAAAGGTAAACTTACATACTTCACTTGGAACGGAGAAAGTGAGGGTCCAACTATTCATATAAATCTGTTCTAATTTTTGTATCTCCATTGAGAGATTATGTCTTTGATTTCTTGAGCATGGAATGATCATCGATCAATTTTGGTTTTCTATTGCAAATAGTCAAAGAAGTCATGTATTTTTTGCAGCTTCCTTTTCAGTTTCAAATGCAGATTGATAAAGATAGGTCTAAAAGTATTTGGAGGTTTTTTTTGGAAAAGAACTTGTAAGAATATGTATTAGTCTTTTCTCATTTCGTCGAAGATGTAAAAATTATAATCAATATAATTTTTTGAGTGATTTTTCTACTGGAATAAAAGTGATTACATATGATCTTAAATTCGTACACACATATATACGCATGGAGTCCATTGTACGAGAAAGAGAAAAACATACAATGTAAATGTTTATATTTGTTAATGTTAAAAATAATATTTAATTTTATTTAATATATTTTTATTTTTTATTAAATTGATTTTTTAAATAATATTTAATAAAAATAATATGTAAATTTTTTTTTTTTAAATTATCTATATCATTTTAATTAAATTGTTATAACCTTTAAAATATTATATGTATTATTTTAATTAAATTGTTTTAACCCTTAAAAAAATGAGTACAATTTAGATTTTTAATGTTATTTTTAAAAAAAATGTATTCTAAATTTTAATTGTTACCATATTAAATATTGGATTGTGTGTTTAATTGAAAATCCCCCCTCTCTATAAGTAAGTTTTGATAATTAAAACTTAAATATAGTAAGTTGTAATAGTATTTTGGGTATTAAAATAATTAGAACGTAAAGATAGTACATTGTAATAGCCTTGGATATTAAAATTTAAGAGTTTGAGTTGGAAGATGCTCACTTTCATTTTATAATTCTTAAAAAGAAAATACATAAGTATTCAAACATGTACATGAAACGTATAGTATATTATCAAGATATAAAATTGATTGCAAAATCTAAATTTAAAATATGTTTAAATTTGATTAGTGAGATAAATATTAATTTTTTAATATTGTAATATTTAAATAAAATAAAAATTATAATTAAATTAAATTAGAGTTTATTTAATTTTTCTAAAATAAATAAATAGATTTTTAAATTTTAAAAATCAAAGAGTTGAAAATTTATCGATGGTTAACCATTTGCAAAAATAATATCGAAAATTTCCAAATCATGTAGGAATGTCGAAATTCTTATCCATTCATAAATTTTATTATAAAACCTTCTTTATTTACAATTTATTCGTTCCTTCATAAACCCTCCCCAAAATCTTAATGGATAATTTCTTTTTTAATCCAAATAAACTATAACCATAATAAATCCTAACATATTCAAATGATTAATAACTATGGTTAACCATGGTCAATGATAATCTAGCAAACTAAACTAAAAACTACTTTAAAGTAAAGTAAATCAAACTAGTGTGGTTGATCGACCGATGTAATGGAATGTAGTAATTTGACATAAGTCAAGCAATATGATTACAATGCCACATAACCTCTTAAATAAACATTGTTGAAATATCACAATATGACATAACTGATAATCACAATGGGACATAATCAAAAGCCACGACTCACAATTCAATGTAACCATTGATGATAATAACAATGTGACATCACTATTGATGGATGCGGCAATGTAATATAATCATCTATTAATGCAATAACTTGACATAAGTCAACCAAGATGAACATCAAAATATGACATAACTTCTTAAATTGTTACTATTGAAATGTCCCAATATGACACCATAGAATGCTATGATGCAACATAACCATTAATGAATATCACAATGTAACATAACCATTTATGAATGTAGCATTGTGACACAATAGTTGATGAATGTTGCAAAGAAATAGAACCATTAAGGAATGTAGCAATTTGACATAAGTCAACCATATTTAACATCGATCATGACATACAGGGGCAACATGAACAGGCGGGAGTCTTCATGATCAGAGGGGGAAAGTGATGGATTACTATGCCTGGGGACTTGGGTAGGGGTCTGACAATCTAACATAGGCCTATTCCCGTTGGTGTAGACTAAACATAACCAATTCACAAGGAATCAAAGATCTGGTGGTATTTGCAAACTCCATGCTAATCATTCGAGCTATAAAATTCAACTCGAAATTAGGGGGGAATCAATTACAAAATGTGGTGGCTCGAATAAAAAACCTTGCTCATCACTTTGATTAAATCTCTATTTATCACATTCATAAGAAAATGAATGGGAAAGTCGATGCTTGGGCCAAGATTGCAACGTCATTACAAATGGGGCACTTGGTTAAAAATGGGGAATATACCACACTCCCCCTCCCTTAATATATTAATGACCAGTCATTTCAATTTGGAAATGTGTGCTTCTATTGGACATTTGGCATGGAGGAGCATATGGGCACGCATGGTCTTAAGAGTATGGAGGGTCAATAGACACATGCCATCTTGTCAGCATTTAATTGTAGCAATGGCCACAATAGGTGATAAACCAGAGTTGGAGGATTCATAGGGTGCATTTGGGATTTTTTGTTGTGGGAATTGGGGTCGACACCTCTACGCTGCAGACTGGTTGAGCGAGATGGAGAGCAACATTTCCCTTGTGGTCTGCTGGAGGGGGTCTCTTCTCGAATTAGATGAGTTCGAGGAAGGTATATTGTGGAGGTTCTAGAGTGCTATAATGGTAGCTAAGAGTTATGGGTTCTTTGCTTGTGTTTGGAATCTAGGTGTATCTTTGCTCAGGTGTCATGAGGGAGGGTGGGTAGTTTGGATGTATGCACTTGGTAGGAGTCTAGGTTTGACGATGATTTGGAGGTGAATATTCTCTCTGTGTTTGGGATAACATCGAGGGAAGAAATGTCAGGTGAAGATTCTTGTGAGATCAAATAAATTCTGATGAGGCATGAGGAAATTGGGAAAATGAATACTAGTGTTATTTTATCCCTTACAATGAAAGTTGTCAAGTTGGAGCAAGTGAGCAACTCTCATTATGCAAATGTGTCTAGTCTCCTCCTCAATTTTAGCAATCGTCTGGACTCTATTGAGTCATAATGCAACAAGATGAGGGCTCTATTTATAGCACAATGTGTGGATAATATATATGTGGCATTGAATAACAATGGTACTCAAAGCTCGGTGCATGGAGAGGAGTCGGAGGCAGAAATTGGATATCAAGTCCTCATGGAAATTGAAGATGTAGACAACCAATAAGTTGTAGAGGAGTCATAAGACCATAACAATGCCAATGGTTAACCAATATGAATGCATTTTCATGTTACATTCATTTTAGGATAATTTATTTGGAAAAATACCTGCAAAAATACTTGGAATGATAGGCCAATAGTCATCTTTTTGTATGTATTTAGAAATAGAGAATTATACAATGTTGAAAACCTCATGGAGGAATTTTGTAATAGTCGTTGCTTTGGTATAATGTTGGTTACTCTCGTCTATTCTACTATGAGATTCTTATTGACCCAGGGTTCATGTCTTTCGAGTTTCTAACAAAGCCTCTAAAACTATTGGCCCTCATGGTAAACCAGAAGGCAACAAGCACACAAAATGCGTTGCGCAATCTCACCCGAGATAGCTTTAATGGGTGGCTGTAAAACTCAGGTGTTTACAACCTAGGATTGAGTATGAGATATGAGGTTTGTATTCAGAACCATTTACTATAACTATGATTGTAACCTATTGTTATTCACGACTGTGCATTACCTTCAACAACTTGTTTCCTTAATAACACAATCATATTTCATAGCAATATAATAACCCATTCATTCATTAAGCACAAGATTCAACTACTAAAAAGAGGATAAAGATATGCATGCATTCATCACGTTACACAGATATTATTGTGGTTCACCCCCTCCTAGGATACGTCCACAAATATTTGGCTCTCGGCTCTTTTATTATGGTAGTTATGCATCTATTATGGTAGTTATGCACACCTACAATTCCCCTCCGATGGGTAAGATCCATATGAGGTGAACTAGACTGCACCAGGCTCCTCAGCCTGCGATCTAATCCTCAAGATCTACCTTCTCTCCTCTCCTCTAGCTCAACAACTTACAAAATAGTTCATACAAGAACATTACATATCGCATCAACTCATACATATTCACGATAATGCAAAGTCAACTATTACTAAATCAGAACAACTACAAAATCCCTCAAAAATATAGAACTCTGAACTCTCAGAATTGAACTTTTAACTCTCAAAACTGAACTCGTCCACAATACCTCAGTATCGGTATTTATACATATTTGGCTCCTCATCCATTCTAATCTGTTACCAAAACCCTAACCCTATCGACGTTAGGTCTTCTTTCCATGTGCGTGTATTGTTCCTCCATCCAGTTGTCTCTTTCCTTGTGCACGCGTTCTTGCATGTGTGCATGTTGTGTTTCCTTCCAGTTGTTGCTCCTCTTTCTGCACGCTTTATTTCCCCACGATCATCCTTCTTTCCACTTCGGCCTACTGCAAATAGGCCCCCAACACTGACATGTGGCTCGTCTCGAGCCACCTTATCCTTCTGAGCTTCCTCGATCTCCTTGGTGATCGTCTGGAACTTTTCCTTGAGCGTTGTTGCTTGTGTTAGCGCATGTGTGGTCTTCTCCTTGATTGTGTCCACTACTTGGACTGTCACTTTGTTGCTGATCAATCCTGCACATTCTGCATGTGTTTGTGCTATATGTGTCTTAGCTTCTTCTTCCTGTGTCAATACTTCTACTACCTGCGCCTGCAGTGGCTCCATTTGAGCCTGACGCTCATGTTTCTGTGTTTGCGCAGTGATGAGTTTTGCCTATAGCTTCTTCATCTCATGCATCCCTTTGACTTATTTTGGGATTGGTATTGTCTTATGTTTCTACTTGAGCTCTTGGATCGCTGCATTGATCCTTTCCTCTTCCTTGTCCCACTGTTGGACCTGCGGATCCTCCTCCAACCTGGTCCAAAGTTGCTCTTCTTTGTCGAACAAGTTAGATGCGGTGCTAACCTATTGCTCTATCTCCTGCAGTTGCATTGTTGTTTCCTGCTTCCTTTTCTATTTCACTGCTGGTGGCGTGGTTGGTATGAGTTGCTCTCGTAGATTCTCAATCTCCTTCTGGTATTTCTCGATTGCCTGCATAATCTGATCAATCTTTTCCGCTACTGCAAGTTCATTCCCCTGCGCGATGTTTGGAAGCTTCTCAAAAATTCCTTCTACTCTTCATTCCAGTTCGTTCCCATGTTCTCTTTCCTCCTGAGTTTCGGACTTGGCCTGCTCACAGACTTTTTCCAGCGTCTCTCGCTTCTCTGTTGCTCATTGTAACTCAACTAAGTCTTTGTGTGCACGAGATTGTACCTCGTGTTCGACACTAACCTGCAACTTGTGTAGTGCCCTGGATGGCATCCGTGTCAAGACCAATTGAATGTGGCTTAAATCCTTCAAGGGTGTCTGCCCCATGATTTCGTCCATGCGCAGCATACTAGGTGTGAAATAGAATGTTGCGTTTGCGTGTAGTAATGAGTGGACTGGATCTCGTTCTTCTACCTCCACTCTTTCCTTGGTATGTGGTGATGATGGTTCTATGCCCCTGTTGTTGCTTGCTATCTTCCCTTCCTCGATTTGTTTGATGAGTTTTTGTATCTCTGCCAACTCCTCTTGGATCTTGTCCTTGTGATGTGAAACATGGTCAAAATCCTCAGCTAGACAATCCTGGACCATTCTAGCGATCATCTCCCCATTGTCATCTGTGATCGTGTATTCTAATAGTGTTCATTGTGCCTTTAATTTCTTGTGCATGCCTCCTGTCTGTGTGGCTAGTCTCTTATTTCCCCCTGGTTCCTGTGTGTTGGGATTTGAGGCGGTCTCCTGTGCTCCCTCGGCCTGTATTTTTTGTTCCTTGGTCGGTTGTGTATTCTCCTTCTTCCCCTTCTGGGTCCCTGTATTCTTTGGCCCTTCGTCTCCCTGTGTTGGCTTGCCTTGGCCCGTTCTTGGTTTCTTGGGCACTTGGATTTCTGGAGGCTGTGTTTCTCCCTACTCTACCTCTTCCTCTGTTGTTCTTTCTGGCACTTTCTGGGTAATGGATAGAATCCTCCATTCCTTAGGCCATTCATTGATGACCATGTCAATATCACCCTCTGTGATGCAGTAGCACATCTGTAGCCACTGTTTCACTAGATCATTATTTTCCTGTATCCACATTGTCTGTCGTGTTTCCTGGAATTTGGTGATGTATGCATATCGCGCGAGAGCTTCTAGTGTCATTCTCCACGTCTTAGAGATGGCTTCATGTAGGTCGTGTAGGTATCCCTCAAAAATGGATCTATTTGCCTTATTGATCCTCCAGTCTAGCATGGCTCTGAGCAACAAGTGCCTCGCTCCATGCGGCTTTGGTCTGGTACAAAACACTACATACCTTGGCTCTTGCCATCCCATAAAGGCTATTAAGGTAATCAGCCATGAGTAGTGGAACTATATTCCTAGGTCCTGCACATCCTTGCAGTCCTTTAGGAACAAATTCAATAAGTATGGTGCCCAACTCATCGAGGTGCCTTCTACGCACTGGGTTGCAGCTGCAACAACTCCAGCTAGGACTTCCTCCCTGTGGCATTTTCTTAGCAGCTTGGAGGTGCAGATTTTCACTCCCAATCGTGTGCTTGCATTGTCGATCCTTTTGATGATTATCCCTCTTGTTTCTCTGGCAGTGCCATACTTCTTCTTCATTTCTTCTGCTATCTCTTTCTCCTTGTTTTTGTCATCCAAAAACAACGCGCGATCCATACCCTGAATTGGTAAGCCTTTTATTTGCACAATAAGCTCAACGGTTATGGGGATGGGCTTGTCCAACTAGATATCCCCTCCATGTGTAACTGCTGACAGTTGTTTGACGCATGTTGTTGCATTTTGGCCCCTGCCAAAATGTGGTAGGTCCAACAGACCTAGAATTCTTGTTTTCTCCGGCCCAGTTGCCCACTAGTATGGTTGGTTGATCGGTTCTCCAACTTGAGTTGTACCCGTGGTCTGTGTAAAGACCCTCTGTGCAAGTTTCGGGAACTTGGATTCGTCTGCTACACAGTGGTCTGAATATTTGAGCTTCCCGACATGTCCCAGTAGCTCTGGTCTTACCTGTACCCCAGCTAGTATGCGTAGTAGAACAATTTTTGTTGTCGGTTTCTTACGGGGTGACCTTGGTATCTATATTTTGTCTTTTTGCTGCGGTGGTGGCTAGCTTGAAGTTCCAGCGACTTTCGGTTGCTCCTCTGTAACCCATTCTGACCAAGTCAAGACATCTTCACCCATCTCCCCTGTTGGGTGTTCTGAGATGGTCGTTTGAGACTCATCTGGCTCCACTGCTATTTTCAGCTTCGGTGTCATGGCATTGACCTTAGGAGTTACTTCTGTATGCTCTAGTTGCATCACTTTTAGGGTTTCTGCTTCCTGGTTTTGTGGCTCCTGCGTTGCTACTGGCGTATCTATATTCATGGCCTATGCTATCGGCTACTGGATTTTCTCTAGTATCGGTGTGGATTGTACTAGTATCGTTTATGGGGAAGGGATTTCGTCAATATTGATGACCTCCGACGGCTTTTGTTCACCTTCTTCTAACAGTCCTCGTGACCTAGTTTGAACCCTGGTTGGTCTAGCATTCTGGCTTGCTTATGCTATCTTCGGTGGTGCCACAACAGTGACTGTCAAACGTTTGTTGGGTTCGAATGAATTCTGTGATCTTTGTAGCCTCATTCTGTGTGTTCTAGTTGTTATTGATATCTATCTGTTCTCCTTTCATGAATAGACTAGTTGCTCCCATGCTCGCGTGTTGTATCGGCTTCTCATGATGCTTGTCGAGGGTGCTTCGTCCATTATGGGTTTAATGCACCATAAATGCAGATTCAATGCATCTCTGGCGGTTTCATACATGTCATTACTATTGCTTTGTTGATTCCAGTTGGCGCGATTAATGTGGTGTCCCGTCAATCTTTTCCATCGTTCAATTTCGCCTAGTGTTGTCTTGTCGTACTGCTTTTGTTGACTTTATTTTTCCCACTTGTTTCCCTTTTGATGTGACCATTATCCTTTGTTGAATTTTTTTTTCTAAAATCGTGTGGCCTTTCTCCCTCTGGCACACTACGCCCTCTTTGGTTTTTTTTTTTTTTGGTTCTTTTTCGATTTTATTTTTTTTACTACATGGTGGATGGTTGGTTGTCCTTGTACAGCTTCAGTCGGCTCCCGTTGATCATTCCTCTAAGTTCCGCACCTACTAAATCTCTTAACTGTACAACTGCTCCATCTGTGACAGATTTTACCTCGTACGGTCCTAACTAATGCATTCTGAGCTTTCCCGAGTGTTGAAATGATTTGTTGTCATACATCAATACTAGATCTCCTTCCTTGAACATTTTCTTCTTGATGTGTCTATCATGCCAAGCCTTGTCTCTGGCCTTCTAAACTTGTTGGTGGAATTCTTCTAAGATTCGGTCTTCCTCCATGGTTAGTAATTGATTCAGTCTTTCCTGTACTGCACCTCATTTGGTCATTTGTGTGATGGTTGCTACGCGCAAGCTTGGTACTAAGAATTTTAATGGTACCATTGCTTCTTGGCCATAAACTAGTTTAAATGGTGTGTGCCCTATCAAATTTTTGCATGTAGTCTTGTATGCCCATAATAATGTTGGTACTTTGAGGTCCCGGTCATCTCTATTGACGTTAAAGATACTTGTCATTGCATTCTCCGAGATTTTGTTGAAGGCTTCCACTGTGCCATTTGCCTATGGATGATACAGTGTGCTCTTCTGATGATGGACTTCAAACTCTTCAGTCATTGTGCAGATGGTGTTGTTTATGAAGTGTGTGCCTTGGTCACTCATCAAAACTCTTGGGCACCCAAATATGGTGAATACGTGTTCAAACAAAAAGTGTGTTGTTGTTTCAGAGCTACAATCTTTTACCGATGTGGCTTCTGCCCATCCTATTAAGTATTCCGTTGCAGTGATAATGTACCGAGCCCCTGTTCTTTTTGTGGGTGAGTTGATTGGTCCCACAAAGTCTACTACCCACTTGTCAAATGCCTGTAATGTTACATGTGGTCGTAATGGCATCTCGTCCCTTTTGTTGGGTTTTCCTACCCTTTGACAGACATCACAGCCTTGACAGTACTCCTTCGAGTCTTTGTGAATCGTTGGCCACCATAGTCTTGCATGCAATACCTTTTGTGCAGTAGCTTTACCTGCATAATGCCCTCATGTTATTCCCTCATGGGATTTTGCTAAGACTCTTTGTCTTTCGTGTTCTAACACATATCTTCGCAAGATGTTATCTGCGCCCATCTTATATAAATGTCCTGCAATCAGTTGATAGTCGACCACGCGGACTACCAGGTTTTTCTTCTGCACGGTGCTATATTATTGTGGTACAATACCTGTACTCAAGTACTGAATTATGTCTGTGAAATATTCATCAACAATCTGTACTAAGAATAGTTGTGCATCTGGAAATTTGTCTTCTAAATTCGTAAGTTCTTCTCCATTCGTAACCCTTGATAGGTGGTCAGGTCCTACGTTCAATTTTCCTAGTTTAACTATTAATTCCAAGTCTAATTCTTGAAATAACAATAACCATCGACATATCCCCCCNCAACACTAGCTTGTTAACTAGGTATTTCAGGGCTGAGTGATTTGTGAACATCTTAAAGTGTTTTGCCAATAAGTAATGCTTGAATTTCTGCAGTGCATAGACCATGGCTAGGCCTTCTCTTTCTGTAGTGTTATAGTTTTTTTCTAAGTCGGATAGCTTTTTGCTTGCAAATGCTATCGGGTTATCCAAGTTTCTTGCTCCTGGTTGTGCCAAGATAGCTCCAAGTGTTATCGCTAATGCATCTACATGCACATGGAATGTCTTCTCCCAGTCTAGAAATTCTAATATCAATGCGATAACCATCTTTTCCTTCAAGGTATCCAGACTGTGTTGACACTCATTGTTCCATTGAAACTTTGTATCCTTCCTTAGCAGCTTTTCCATCGGTGATGTGATCTGTGCATATCCTTTGATGAATTTCCTGTAGTATCCTGTGTGTCCTAAAGTCGCTCTTAGCTGACAGACTATTTTTGGTGATGGCAAGTTAACAATGACTATGATCTTTGTCAGATCTACTAATAAACCTTGTTTGCATACTATATGACCTAATAGTATTCCAAACGGTGTTCCAAATATGCATTTATTTATATTCAGCGACATCTGACACTGTCTACATCTTTCTAACATTAGTCGTAAAACTTCGACATGATCTTTCAATAAACTATAGATTGTCCTATCATCCAGGTATACTTCCAGAAATTGATGGATGAATTCTTTAAATGTTGCGATGACCACTCTGGAGAATATTGTTGGTGCATTCTTCAGTCCAAATGGCATGAATTTGTACTGATAAGATCCCCATTATGTCGCAAATGTGGTCTTGTATCTGTCCTCCTGTTCTATCTTAATCTGATGATAGCCTGGGAATCCATCAGTGAATGAGTAAGCTTCATGTCCACCCACATTCTGTAACACTTCATCCGTGAACGGTGTAGGGAATGGGTCGTGTAGGCATGCATTATTCAACTTCCTCAAGTCGATGCATATCCTAATCCCTCCTTGTTTCTTGTCTTGTACTACCATTGGGCTTATCCATTCTTACTCCTCAACTGGTTCTATGATGTCGGCTTCGAGCATCCTGTCGATCTCAACTTTGACTTTATGTTTGTATATTGGGCTCAATCTGTACGATCGTTGTCTAATAGGTCTCGCATCAGGCCTGAGTGGTATCTTCATTTCTCTTAGTTCTTCGGCTATGCCCTTCATCTCTGTGAATGTTGTGGGAAAGAGGTCATTGTATTCGCGCAACAACTCTGTGATGCTTTCTATTGTTTGTTCATCCCAGTAATCCCCAATGCTAGCCATTTTGGGCTGCTTAGTTGTCCTGATGTTAACTTTATTTACCTTGATCGACGCAGAAATGACTTTGTATTCTATGGGTGGGCCTTCCACGTCTCTTTCGCCTTCTACTTCTTCGATCTGAATATCACAAGGATCATCTTCATTCGGTGCTTCCTCTTGTACGTGGTAACATGCCAACAGGTCCTTAACTGTCTGTTTGTTCCTTTGTTGTGCTTCTATGATCAATTGTACTTCTGGTTCTTTGATGAATATTACCACTCTCATCTATTTAAGGGATGTGTCTATGTTGGGGTTCTCATGTTCAAATGAGAAAGTGACTGAAAAATTATGTTGCAATGTCGTGCAAGTTGTAGTTCCCTTGTGCAATTCCTGGTCTGTATACCAATTCCCTGATATGCCCTCTAGGGTGTGTATGAAGTAATGAGGCCATTCCTTTGGGGGTGTCATTTTCCACAACGTTCTTCACTCCTCCAAGTGTTTTGCTGGTGTCCCTTGTCCTTCATACTTTTGTTGTTTGTTGTTTTTATGTTCTGCATTGAACCTTATGCACAGTAACCACTTAAATTGGTACCAATCTATTATTGTCTCCTTGTGTGCGCCCCACCATCTTGTGGGTGTGGCCTTAAGTGCTAAGTCAAGTGCTAACAGTCTCTAGTTTTCTAACACTACGTCTTTGTCTTGTGTCAAGAATGTTTCCAAGTCGTTTAGCCTATGGAAACTGGGTGGTTCCCTGATTTTTGTGCCTACCCATCTTACTGCAAGGTCTATTCTTTCACATCTTCGCGTGCATAATTCATGTAGCCTTTACTGCCAATTCTCTAACCCGGTGTCTAAGTCTATTTCACATGAAGTAATACTCTACCAACTGAGTACCCCATCCGCAGTTAGGTTTACGTAATCATCATCGTGCGCAGTTGTTTTGTACAACCGGTTGAGTTCTTCTAAGTCTAGGCAAGTAGGTTCTACAAACCTCTCCCCTTTTGATGGGTCTAATGGTGTGATGACCCTATATTCTCTAGATTCAAATGTCATTTTCCTGGTTTTCAAATTGATTATGGCCTGGTTGTCAAACGTACAATCCAGACCAAGTAATGTTGGATATGGTGTTGTGTCGTCCACTATTTCAATGACTTCAAAGTCTGATTTAGTGCGTACTCCATCAAGGTCTACGGTCACTCCTTTCAGTCTACCGATTAGTAGGACTCTATGTTGGTTTGCTAGTTTCAATTGAATAGGTGAGTATCCTAATGTTGGCTCTCCCATGCATTTCCATGTCTTCTTTGGTAATACATTCACTTCCGATCCTAGATCTAGTATTATGTCTCCCATATTGAAATCCCCAATGTTATCATTTAGTCTAAATTCCCTACTTGTTCTTCTTCTTGTGTGTAGGTGATTAACTGTTTTGGTTCTAGCTTTTCTTCTATCTCGCTGCTACATTTTTCTAGTATGTTTTGCAATATTTTCATAGACGAGGGATCACTTAATACCTTTACACATGATTGCAAAAAGCCTTTGATTTTACTTACTTGTCCCATGGGTTGCATCCCGTTGGTATGATCCAATGATGGAGGCATCTCGTATTCTAGTTCTTCCTTGTCTTGTTGTGCAGTTTAAGTCGACGACATGTACTCCTTCTAAAATTCTTGTCTGGCTTGTTTGAATATATCCTTCTCCTTTTGCGCGTCGAACTGCTTTTTTTGTTCGGTGTTCTTCTTCACCCACTAATTTTGTTCTAGTTCCTTTTGAACTGTGTCGGTGTCTGTTTTAGCTCCTCCATGAGTGACTATGTTGATGTTCCATCCTTCATCCCTTGCTTTAGTTGAGATCCACTGAACATTCTGGTTGTTTTGATTCCTTTTTTCCTGAGTATTTACTAGTAAGGTCAGACATTCCTCTGTATCATGGTCCAATGCGCGACAATACATACAAGTTGTTGGTGCTAGTGGACATTCTTGTGCATAATGTCCTGGCTGTTGACAATTGTGATATGTGGCGGGTCCTCTACCTCGTACAAAACCTCCTCCTCCTCTGTAGCTTGCTCGATCGCCTCTCGGCTCATTATACTATGGCGCTAGATTATATTGCATGATATTGTACTGAGGTTGTGTCGGGTTGTACTGCGATTGTGTGTTATTGTACGGTTGCGGCACAGTATTATATTTTTGTTGCATGGTGTTGTATGGAGCTAGGGTTGGATTGAACTGTGGCACTACTTACCCAGTCATCATCTCATCCTGTACTCTATATGTGTCTGATGTCCTTTCTTGCATCAGCTCCATAGTTTTGTAGTCTTTATCGTCGTGGCCCACTGACTTGCAAAAGATGCAATATGAACTCTTTGGGACTGTCTGGTATTTCTGCATCATCGTGTAGTGATAAGGGTCATGACCCGATTTCTTGTAGATTTCGCACCATAGTCCTCCCGGTGGTAACAAATTTGGCATACCTGCTGCCATATACTGCGGGAACGTTGGGAATTTGTTCTTGTGGTGTCCTTTCATCCTGCACGTGGTACACCAAACGGCTTCTCGTTTGTCCTTGTTCTTATTATGGTTAAGATGAAATGTTAGATTCTTCAAATCCTCCTTCAATTCCTCGATCGTTGGGTCTGTCTACTGGTACTGGTTCTCTTCCAGCTGCAAGGTTGCCTGCTGAGTCGCTGCCTGTGTCTGGAATTTCTATTGTTGTAAAGGGTATTTTAAATGCGGGAGTATTTAGTTGACAAACAGGTGCCAATGTTGCATATTGATCATGAGGTATTTTAACTTTCCCTTCAGTCGCTTGAATATTTGATCAATCTCCCATACAAACTCTCCTGGTTTCTGTCTTATTTCGATCATCTCATTCATGTATTGATCTTCTGAGCTGGGATTCTATAACTCATTTATTAATAACTTCTTAATGTCGGCCAGTGTCCTTGTCATCCCCGGGGCACTGTTTGTGTCTAGACTCATGTACCAGTTTACTGCGCGGTCTCTTAGCCTAATAGCTAGCTGTGCAAGTTTGGTATCTTCATCAGTGATCTGTTTTGCTTCCAAGATCCTTGCACAAATGAACAAATGCTTTTCAGGGTCTTCTATCGCTTCTCCCCAAAATTCTAGTAACCTAATGGTGGGGTCGTGTCCTGCCATTCTGAATACTGAACTACTACCTCCTCTGTGTGGTGTAGATACTCGACTATTGGTGCCTAGACTAGATCCTCCAGTTGTTGCTCCTTATGTAGATGTACTTCCTACTATCAGACTTCCTCCGAAGTTCAATTGTCTAAATGGTGGTGGTCTCTTTGGTGTATTGGTCGCACATGGGTTTATTGGTTCCACACTGACATTAATATGGATAGGATGGTTGCCTTCTCCTCCCACTCTTGGACCTCTCGTCTTCCTTTCATATTTTGCATGCAGGATTTCCTCAATCTGCTCCACAGCCTGGAGATCCTCTACCTCTTCCTCATCACTCGTCAAGCCTTCCCTCATAGCTACGACTTTCTTCTTGGTATTCATCTTGTATTGGTAGGGTACTCTGTTACGCGTCCTTCTCGTTGATGCCAAGATCCATTTGATCTGATAGTCGTCCATCATGATCGGGTCCAAAGGTTCCTCCTCTTTCTTGCCCTTATCCTTACCTCCTTCCATTCTTCCTCCCTCTGTCAGTGCTTCCCCCATGCACGCAGGGAAGTTTAGTTGTCTGATTCCATTGTCATTACACCTTTTTAATATAGAAGTATCTTAATAGAAGTATACAGTGATCGAACGTACCTTCCTCTAGGTCCGTGTAGGAATTCGTGCTCCGCTGCACTGTATGACTTCACTGTGTCAACTACAAACTCTGTTATGAAGCCTGGCACAATATTGTCAAGCCAAAAGTCTACTGCGTAGGTGAATTTGTTGTTCACTTGTTGTAACTGCTCAATCTGTACTGGGGTCCACTCTAACCGTCGAATCCGGTTTGTCACATGGTTATCCTTCAACCTTAGTATCCACTCCTACAATAGATGTGGAAAGTCACAGAAAAAGACTTTGTGTAAATCAGTAAACACGTATTTGTCCAGATATTTGCGGGGTGTTATTCTAGGGTTTCTATTGTCTTTATGTGCAAACTCTAGCTCTTTGGTTCTCAACTAGCTTTCGATTTCTTCTTTCATAAGGTTCCATGGTCTCAACATTCCCTTCTAATGGCTCATTGCTCTCTTCTTTTCTTTGCTCGACCTAGCTCAGCTACTCAATCTGCCTCTGTTCCTACTAATGACAACAGAATCATTTGTTGGTTACTCTCCTCTATTCTACTTTGAGCTTCTTCTTGACCCAGGGTTCATGTCTTTCGGGTTTCCAATAAAGCCTCTAAAACTATCGGCCCTCCTGGTAAACCAGAAGGCAACACAACACACAGAATGCGTTGCGCAGTCTCACCCGGGATAACTTTAATGGGTGGCTGTAAGACTCAGGTGTTTACAACCCAGGATTGAGTATGAGATATGAGGTTTGTATTCAGAACCATTTACTATAACTGTGATTGTAACCTACTGTTATTTGCGACTGTGCATTACCTTCGGCAACTTATTTCCTTAATAACGCAATCATATTTCATAGCAATATAATAACCCATTCATTCATTAAGCACAAGATTCAACTACTGAAAAGAGGATAAATATATGCATGCATTCATCACGTTACACAGATATTACCATGGTTCACCCCCTCCTGGGCTACGTCTACAAATATTTGTCTCTCGGCTCTTTTATTATGGTAGTTCTTCATCTACAACGTCGTGCGCCTACAATTCCCCTTCGATGGGTAAGATCTATATGAGGCGAACTAGACCACACCAGGCTCCTCAGCCTGTGATCTAATCCTCAAGATCTACCTTCTCTCCTCTCCTCTAGCTCAACAACTTACAAAGTAGTTCATACAAGAGCATTACATATCGAATCAACTCATACATATTCACGATAATGCAAAGCCAACTATTACTAAATTGGAACAACTGCAAAATCCCTCAAAAATATAGAACTCCGAATTCTCAGAACTGAACTCTGAACTCTCAAAACTGAACTCATCCACAATACCTCAGTATCGGCATTTATACATCTTTGGCTCCTCATTCATTCCAATTCGTTACCAAAACCCTAACCCTATCGACATTAGGTCTTCCTCCCATGTGCACGTGTTGCTCCTCCATCCAGTTGTCGCTTTCCTTGTGCACGCTTTCTTGGATGCGTGCATGTTGTGTTTCCTTCTAGTTGTTGCTCCTCTTTCTGCATGATTTCTTTCCCCACGATCATCCTTCTTTCCACTTCGGCCTGCTGCCAACACATAGCCTATCTTATATTTATATGATGAAAAAATATTCATTTTGGATTAAAAAAACCATCAATTATGACATAACATTTTAAATTATTACTAGTTGCACCGAGAGTAGCGAGGTTCTCTACAACCCAATATGGGGGAGATGTTGTCATGTGATGTTAGATTAGATAACATTAAATTAAAATAATAATAATAATAAATTCAGGTCAACTAAAAAAATTAAATAACTATGTACCTACATATTTAGATAACAACATATAAATTAAAATTTACACGTTAAGAAATTTGATCCCTCTTGGTGCTTGATAGATCTGGGTTTAAGATGGATCTATGATAGTGAAATGTCACAATATGACATTACTGAACACTGTAATGTGACATAACCATTGATGAATATTTCAATGTGACATAGCCATTAACAGACGTAGTGGTGTGACATAACTATTGATGAAAGTCGCAATGCAATATAACCATTGATGAACATATGAATTCAATATAAGTCAACCAATATGAATGTCATAATGCAATATAACCATTGAGGAATGTCACAATCCTGTAGATTTTAACCTTGTACAAAATTTACTGCAAACAGATTTTCAGTAAAAGAACAAAAAAGATACAATGGAAAATACAAACATTACACAGAGATTTTTCCCCTGGAAACCCAAATCGGGAAAACCAACATATTCTATATTCATTCATAGTGATACATTGTTTACAATACAATATACATATATGAGCCAGCGACATCCAAAACCCTAACCCAATAACCTGGATTAGTCAACAACCCTAATTTCTTAACTGGAAATAGAAAACCATTATAAAAAACCATGTGCCGAAAAACCGCTCAACAATGGACATGAAAATCGAGGCAACATGAAAAACGAGGCAAACATGTGACACATTTCCCGAGGCAAAAACAATCTCAAACCCCCCTACGCGCCTGGTGCAACACAGACACTACTACTCGTGTAAAGAATATAACACATACCCAACAAATCCAACATAACCCTTGAGGAATGTCATAATGCAACATAATCATTGAGGAATGTCACAGTGTGGCATAGTCAACTATAGTCCAAATAGTTAGTCATGGTCACACATGATCAAATATGGTCAACCACAATAAAAAAATGGTCATCCAAGATCAACCTTGGTCAACCATAATCAACTATGGCCAATGAAAGTCTACCAAGATCAACTAAAATTAACACTTAGATTTTCAATACTATTCTTTGAAAAAGTTCACAACAAAGTTTAATTGTTATCATATCAGAAATTAAATTATATATCTAATTGAAAACTACCACCATATATATGCAAGCAAGTTTTAATACTTAAAACTTAAGGTAGTAAATTGTGGTAATATTTTGGATATATAAATTCAAGAGTTTGAGTAAAAAATGGTCACTTTCAATTTATTAGTGTCATAAAATTAAAAATAAAATAAAAATATTTAAACATATACATCAAAATATAACATTAATTGCAAAAACCAAACTTATATATATATATATATATATATATATATAGTTTGCTAGTTTGTCCACGACTTGTGGGATTAGTTTATGGTTGAGAAATTGCGACTCAGAGGCATCTAAGCCATCAAAATCACCCGGGGATCGCACCCGGCCTGAGCCACACCAACCCTTAACATGGATGGATTTTTTGTCCCCGTGGGTTTCAAATCAGTGACTTTAACATCATAGAGTGCCTTAACAACACACTTTGTCACCGACTGTCCTACACCTCAGGGACTTAAAATTTGAAGGACATGGGGATGGGCTTTGATCCACTTATGTGTGCATGGGTCACGATACCATTTAATATAGTATTTTTGAGTGCAACCTCATGTTCAACCACTACCTCAAGGTGTCCCCATGACTCCAGGTAAAGCCCTCATGAGAATTGAACCTTTCCCAATGGTGAAAAACTCCTCGCTTTCCACCATTGGGTCCAACCCCTTTGGGATAGAAAAGTTGAAGGACATGGGGGTGGGATTTGATCTACTTATGTTTTCACGGGTCATGATATCATTTAATATAGTATCTATGGGTGCAACCACACGTTCGACCATTACCTCAAGGTGCCCCCATGGCTCCAGATAAAGCCCTCACAGGAATTGAACCTTGCCCAACTGAAAAACTCCTCACTTTCCACCATTGGATACAACTCCTTTGAACAACTTCGAAATATATTTAATATGTTTAAATTTAGCTAATAATATAAATATTATAGATATTTTTGTTTTTTTAATATTATAATAATTTTTTAGAATAAAAATAAATAAATTAATTAAAATGAAAATCAAATTAAAGTACATTTAAATTTTTTTGAAAGCAACAATTTGTTTTTAAAATTTTTGAAATCAAATTGAGTTTAAAAAGAGTTTGAAATTTCTTGAAAATTTGTTGATTGTTAACTATTTGCAAAAATAATATGGAGATCTTTTACATAAAAAAGAATGTTGAAGCTTTTATTTATCTATAAATTTTATTATAAAGATTTAATTATTTATAGTTTATTGGTCCTTCATAAACCCTCTCCAAAATCTTAATTATTAATTTTTGTATCCCAATATGACATAGTCCAATATTGTGATATGACATAACAATGTAGCATTGCAACATAATTGATGAATGTCGCAATGAACCATTGAAGAGTATAGCAGTCAACATAAGTCCACAATGGTGAGCATCATAATGGGACATAACCTCTTAAATTATTACTATTTAAATGTTGCAATATGACATGATCAAACATCAAAATACGACATAACCATTGATGAATATTGCAATGCAACAAAACCATCGACAAACATAGCAATCCAACTTCACTGTTGATGAATGTCACAATATGATATAACCATTGATGAACATGAAATTCAACATAAGTTAACCAAGATGAATGTCATAAAGCGACATAACCATTGAGGAATGTTATAAGCTAACATAACATAATGCAACATAATCACTGATGAACATCGCAATGCGACATAAGCATTTAGGAATGTTGTAATACAACACAACTATCAAGGCACATCATAATCAAACATTACCCTTATGAAATGTTACAATGCAACTTAACCTTAACAAACTTCACAATGCAATATACTCAACTATAGTTAACATAGACAACCATGGTCACACATGGTCAACAATAGTCAAACATTGTCATCCATAATCAATCATTGCCAACAAAAGTCACCCATAGTCAAGCATGGTCAACCAAAGTCAAACATGATCAAACAAAGTCAAAGATTGTTAACCAAAGTCAATCATAGTTAAACATGTCAACCATAGTAAATCTTGGTCAACCATAGTCAACCATGGTCACCCAAGGTCAACCATCATCAAACATAGTAAAACATATTCAACCAAAGTCAAACAATAACCATATTCAAACATGGTCAATCATAGAAAATCATGGTCAACCACAATCAAACATGGTCAACTATAGTCAAACATCGTTGACCATGGTCACCCATAATCAACCATTATCAAATATGGTTAACCATAGTCGAAAAAGGTCAACCATAGTCAACTATGATCAAACCGTAGTCAAACATGGTCAACCATGATCAAACCATAATCAAACATGGTCAACCATATGCAAAAAAAGTCAATCTTGTTCAACTGTAATCAACCATGGCTAAACATGGTCAACCATTATCAACCATTGATAACCATAATTAACCACGGTCAACCATAATCAAACATAATTAACCACTGTCAACCCTCATCAACCATGGTCATCCATATTTAACCATTGTTAACTATCGTTAAACCATAGTCTACCATAGACAACCATGGTCAAACATAGCCAACTTTAATCAAACATAATCAACCATGGTAAAAAATATTCAATCATAGTTAACCATCGTTAACCATTATCAACCATGGTTAACTATGATCAAACCATAGTTGATTATAGTCAAACATGGTCACTGTAAGCAAACAATGTCATTATATAGTTAACCATGGTCAAACATGGTTATCCATAGTCAACCATGATCAATCGTGGTCAAACATAGTCAAACATGGTTAACCATGGTCAACGATTGTCAAACCATAATAAACCATAGTCTATCATGATTAAGCATAGTCAAACAGAACTAACCATGGTCGACTATATTTAATCATAGTCGACCATGATCAACGATAATCATCCATGCTTAGCCATCAATAACCATGCTCAACCATGGTCAAACATGGTTGGACATGGTCAACCAACATCAACCATGGTTAATCAAAGAAAACATCAATCATATTCAACCAGGTCAATCATGATTAACCATAGCCAACTAAAATCAACCATAGTTAATCAAAGCCAAATAACATATATTTTTAATATTATTTATATTAATATTTTAATTTATAAATATAATTATTATTATACCTGCCTCTCGCAGGATATATGGCAATCGATTGCCAGTCAAAGGCAATTGACTTAAATCAAAATTTTTAAGATTTCAAAAGTTTTTATAAAGTTGCAGATAAATTTTGTATTAAATTGAATTTTTGCAAAATAAAAAATAATTTTCAATTTTTTCAAATCGTTATTACTGATTTTTGATTGGTGAAAACCATTGATGTGACTAATTTCTCCTACTTGGACGTGACATTTACAATAAAAATAATAATACAAAAATTAAAAAATTAAAAAAAATACTTAAAATTGACACGTGGTCCTTAAATACTATAGCTCTGCTATGTGTACTTGTATAACTCTGCTATGCATACTTGTGATAGTTAATTGGGAAGAGACATGAATATTGTCAGGGTTTCATCAGACACGAGCTTACCTCTAAAACACTAGGTAGTAATTGAACTCTCTAGGTATAATAATAATAAAGAGGTCGATCTCACATTATGTACCCCCTCGTCTTGAGGCTCATCGATCCTCGGTTATTGATTGTTGATGGTTGGACGCGATGAGAAGTTGTCCTCGATTATTAATTGTTGGTCAAACCCCAACTTCAATACATTAAAAATTCAACATATTTGTTCTAAAACATTTTAATTATAATTATTAAATATGATCAACAATTTATTAAAACATTATAACAAATAATAAAAAATCTTTATTTATATTTTATTGTTCTAAAACATTATAAAAAGCAAGTGTTGCATGGTAGCGTAGTCCCTGCCAGGCTGGACGCGGAGTAAATGCGTGGGTAGCAAGTTGTGTAAATTCTAACCTTGTACAATGTCTACTGTAAACAGATATTCAGAAAAGAACAGAAAATATACAATGGCAAATACAAACCTTACACAGAGATTTCCCCCCTGGAAACCCAAACCGGGAAAACCAACATATATTATATTCATTCATTGTGTTACATTGTTTACAATACAATATACATATAGGAGCCAACGACATCCAAAACCCTAACCCAATGACTTGGATTAGTCCAAAACCCTAATTCCTTAACTGAAAATAGAAAACCATCGGCAAAAACCATGTGCCGAAAAAACCACCTAAATACATGACACGTTTCCTGAGGCAATTTTTTTTTTTTTTTTTTCCGAGGGCATTGTGCCCGGACCCCCTATGCGCTTGACGCATACGCTCGGTCACTGCTACTCGTGCAAAGAATATAACACATACCCAATAAGTTGCAGTACATGTGGTATTCCTGAATTAGTTTTATTTGAAATTTATTAAAAAATATTAATGTTTGGTACATAACCAATGCAACCCAACAATTACAGAGTGGCGTGTAGGCGAAGTCGCGGGTTCATTTTATTTAATAGTTATGTCATATACAGTTTGCAACAAAAAATTCCGTCATATACATGACACTGAATAATTTATACAATATTATAACATTGTATGAAGATTTTGATGTCGAGGGTGTTCGGTGATATACTTTTTGCACCAAAGAGTTCTGTGATATACATTTAACAATTCTGTCATATACATGAGACAATAATTTATAGAATATTATAACATTGTATGAACTGAGTTTCCCTGAGGGGAAACTAGCTCAGCCAGTCGAACTGCTTCATAACTGAAGTGTAGACTGTTACTAACGCAAAAAGAGTTCAAAACGGTGGCCCGTAAGGGTGGCCGTTACAACTGTGGAAAGTGTAGACAGCATAACTATAGTAACCATGAACAAATGCATGAAAGGTTGACATGCAGATGACAAAATAATAGAGGTAAACAATAGACAGATCATCGGTATGGGCTATAGTGTCGGGACGGGGCCATGCAAAAGGCGAAAAATGTCGTGTCGCCAGGAGGAGGTGGCTCCTCATCGACTGTTGTCTGGTTCAGTTGCATGGTGTCGTCCGTTTATGATGGCACATGCTCTTTCTTCTCTTCCAATGCCAACACTGATGCAGAGGTTGTTGTTGGTTGGGTTGTTGTTGCTTGGCCTGCCTCTGGTGGGAGGTGATGAGCATCTTGTAATGTGGAGAGAAATTGCAGAAGTTGAGAGGCTTTGTTGTCCAGGGCCTCTAGGTGGAACCAGAGGTCGTCCATGTTCCGACGTAGGTCGAACACCAGGCTCTGCACCAGGGCAATGGACACAACAAGGGACAGGAGAGAAGTGGGAATTTGAGTGGACTCTGTCAGGGATGAGGAGGAGGTGGCTAAAGAGGAGGAGGATAGTAGTGAGGGAGTAGGCAGGGGACGGATGACCAGGCGGGGCCGGTTTGGCTGGCAGGCCAACCCGCTTTTCGACTTCCCTCGTAGTCGGGGCATATTCGAAATAGTGGGAGAGAAAAAATGTGCCAGCAACTGAGCAAGAGAGGACAAAAGAAGAGCAGAGAAAGGTTGGGCAGGAGGCAGAGCTCTGAGAAGAAAAACCAGGAAAGAATGAGCCATCTAGAGCCGATGGAGCAATTGAAATAGGCTGGGGAGCTGGTGAGTTTTCATAAATGGCTGCACGCGCAGAGTAAAGGCCCAATGAGTTCCGTTGAAAGGATGTGAAGGCAGAGTAGGGCGCACTCAGAGTAATGGCGTGCTGCCTCGAGCAAGCTGAAGTTAAAGTCAGGAGACATGTGGGCAGAGAGTTGGAGTACATGGGTACGTGGGCAAAAAGAGGAAAAAATAGTTCCTCAATATACAAAGTGACAACTGAATTTGCGAACTATTATAATTTTAAGGGCATCGTATACAAAATAGTATTCTTAACATGTGTTTTACATACGGTCGTGGACAAAAAACCACAAAAAAATTAGTAGTAACGTTTGTTACCTAGGTTCCTGGAGAAGTGTTTGGTGTAGAATTGACATGGGTTTTCGGGTTGTTAGGGTGATGGACTGAAAATTGGGCTTCTGTTGTTCCGTGGTCTACAAATAGCACGAAAACTTCCACGATATACAAATTGACAAGCGGTCCTACGGATTATTTGAATTTTTGGATCGCAGGTTCTGGGGCTGCCGTGCTGAAAATCGGGCTTATGTTGTTACCTGAATAAGTTTTCCTTTTTACATATGCTGGTGGACAAAAAAAGAAAAAACAATAGTACTGACGTCTGTTACATAGGGTGGTGAACATAAGTATGAAAACAATGGCATTCCCGAATTAGTTTTCTTAAAAAGAGCGGGTTCTTAACTTAGCTAGTTTTTGGATCGCGGGTTTTCGGGCTGGGGACCTATTGTTTCATGGTCTACAAATAGCACCTAGACTTCTGCAATATACAAATTGACAAGCAGTTTTGCGGACTAGTTGAATTTTTGGATCGCGGGTTCTCGGGCTGAAAATCGAGCTTTTGTTGTTCTGTGGCCTACAAAAATAAAATATGTGATTTGATGAAGTAGATATATAGAGCATGCATGGAATCTTCATTCCAGGTTGTCGGGGTTGCGGGCTGAAAATTGTGCTTGTGTTGTTTTGTTGCCTACAAATAGCATCGAGAGTTCCGCGATATACAAATTGAGAAGCTGTTTTGCAGACTATTTGAAATTTATGGATCGTGGGTTGTCGGACTAGCGGGCTGCAAATTAGGCATCTGTTGTTCCGTGGTCTACAAATAGTACCTAGAGTTCCGCAATATACATATTGACAGTCGGACTTGCACATTACTTGAAGTTGAAGTCGCTCATGTTAAATAAGCAAATTGAAATAATAAACTGAATAACTTATTTTTGTATCGATAAAATAATTTATAATTAAATAAAGCAAGTTTAGCATTCCCAAAATCAGTTTTCCTTTTTACATATGTTGGTGGACAAAAAAGAAAAGAAAATAGTACTAATGTCTGTTACATAGGTTGGTGAACATAAGCATGAAAAAAATTGCGTTGCGGAATTAGGCGGTTATCGGGCTACCGACCTTAAATGTGGCATTTTGTTGTTCCTTGTGCTACAAACAACAGGTAGAGTTCCACGATATACATATTGACAATCGGACTTGCAGAGTATTTGAATTTGGAGAGGCTCGTGTCGAATAAGCAAATTGAAATAATAAACTCAATAACTTATTTTAATATCAATAAAATCATTTATAATTAATTAAAACAAGTTAAGCATTTCCGAATTAGTTTTGCTTTTTACATATGCTGGTGGACAAAGAAAGGAAAAAAACATAGTACTGATGTCTATTACATAGGCTGGTTAACATAAGCATGAAAAAAAAATGTTCCCGAATTAGTTTCTTTAAAAGAGCGAGTTCTTGAGTTGACCAGTTTTTGGATTGCGGGTCCGTGTCCTACAAATAGCACCGACAGTTCCGCGATATACAAATTGACAATTGGAGTTGCAGACTGTTTGAATTTTAAGGGGCTTGTGTTCAAAAAATTTAGCATTCGTGAATTAGTTTTCTTTACATAGGCATACAGGGTGGTCGACAAAAGGACCAAATAGATAGCATTCACGAATTAGTTTTCTTTAAAACAGGCACTCATCAACACAAGAAATTGAAATTTATGAAATTATAGGTTCGTGGAGACCATAAACTATACATAGCAAATACGTAACTCTGTGTACATACTCTCTATGAAATTTTACGAACACATAAAAGCAGGAAAAAAACTAGCATTCCCAAATTAGAGCATGGAGGGAACCCTGAATCGAAACTTGTCCAGTTTTTGGATCGCGGGTTCTCAGGCTGGGGACCTGAAAATGGAGCTTATGTTGTTCCATGTCCTGCTGGCAACGTCTGTTATAAAGGGTGGTGGACAAAAGGATCAAATAAATAACATTCCCGAATTAGTTTTCTTTAAAACAGGGGCTAGTGGATACAAGAAATTGAAATGTATCAAATTATATGTTCATGGAGAGCATAAATTACACATACCAAATATGCAATTTTTTAAATACTACCCATAGTTCGGCGATATACAAATTGAGAAGCGGATTCGCGAACTATTTAAATTTTAAGGGATTTTGTGGCAAAAGTATGAAGCACAGGTGGTAAAGATCCAACAAATGACATATTCTCTAGACGTTTGAGTACAAAAAAAGTAGCGAACACAATTTCATGACATTTATATAAAAAATAATGAAACCTGTTAGATATTCCTAGAAATTTAAAGAAACACACACACACACACACACACATACACACACACACACACACACACACACACACACACACACATATATGAAGATGATATCTCAAATTTGAGTCAGTGATTTATTTCATACTTTATTTTGAAAATAACCAGGTCGGAGAAAAGATGCATAGGAGAAAAAGAGAATTGAGATAGATTAAACAGAATGTCTTCACATTAAGTATGGCTGAAGATAAAAATCTAGGAACACGTAAATATATAAGCGGACAAAAGAATTGTTTTATTTGGAGTATATGAAAAAATTAATAGTTTGTTACATATCTCTAGAAATGTAAATGTGTTTGTCATATAGACTGGGATTGGGGCTCTCGCAGACCATAACAGAAATATGTACAAGAAATAGGACTATGGAAAGGAGTTGGACACGGTAGAATGTAATACCTTAAAAGTAGAAATGGTAAGATCATTTTTTGGCTATAGATTTCTACTTAGAGAAGTTGGAATAACTAAATTGACAAAGAAAGAACTATGCATTTCCCTGTTGGATTTGGGCAATGACCCACTTCAAGTTCTCTTCAATATAGTTTCTCAAACGGGCGACGTTGATGTCATTGCGGATTTGAATGTTGAAAACTTCATTTTCTAATTCTCTTAGATCAATTGAAAGTTTGCACAGAGTTTCATCGATGTCTGCATTCTGTACCGAATACCGAACTAACCAGTTGTGCATCTCTTGTTCATGATATTCAATAATGCTGTAAAAAATTTCTAAAGACAATGCTTTCAAATTATCAACTTGTTTATCGAAAGCTTGCTTGGTTGACGCCAACAAGTTGAGGATTAAGCTGGGGTCTTGGAAGCCGTTTGTGTTTCCTGCTAAGTCTATTTTGGTGAGATTTGTCAATAATGTTTCTTTCTTTGATATTGCTTGCTCACATGACTGGACGATGACATACAGATTTTTCACTTTCTCTTTCCAACATGCTTCTAATTGAGTGAGTCATTTATTGGAAGGGAGATCATGTTGTCTTCTTCTGGTCTCTACCATGTTGTTGACATGAAAGGCAAAAGGGATGACCATGTGCACATAGAAACTTTCTTCATTTTTTAAATCTGTCTGCAAAAGTAGGAGCAAGTTATGTGCCCTGCTCCCCAGGGATTCCATATTCTATATTGTTTCCCAAGCCTTCATAATCAAGTCCAGTCTTTTGTTGATATTTTTCTCGACATATCCTCTACAGGATGCGAGGAAGCTGGAGGACCCTTTTAGATTTGTTGCAGGAGTGCACGTAGTAGCAAACATTGCTATTCACAAAGAACTGTGAAGAAATGGCATAGGAAGCAAAGCTTCCTCTAATTTCTTAATGTGGTTCTTTAGTCTGGCATTTTTGGCTTCAATGAGTCCAACAGAACCATGAAGAGCATCTCTAGTTGCCATGTGAAGTTGAGAGATTTTGGACACCTGCATATTGACAAGGTTAAGTTCTGAACGATGTATTCTTTGGTTATTATTTACATCTTTTTTTTCAATGATAAATTTTTTTGATTCGGATTCGAAAACAACATTCTGGAATACGAAGGATTCATCTTCGTCAAAAATTAGGGTATCAACCATGTCCATTGAGCAGGTAGGTTGAATTTCGTCTACAGGCTGATCAAGGTTGTAGAATATGCTTTCCAGATCAACGTCAAGATCCATGTTTTCACTGTAAGTTTTGGGTTGCTCTGCCTCCCCTGCAATTCTTTTTCCCTTCTTTTGCATGAAAAGGTCGTGAGGAAGATGTTCATTGTATTTCTACAAAACTGTTGTAGAGCTGGTGCCAGTACTTTGTCGAAACGTTGATTTACTCCAAATGTTGCTTGAAATGAAGAACTGGAGCAGACAATATAATCCCCTGGAAACATTGCTTCCATGCGTGCGAATGGAAAATATCCTCATTAATGACAATATCTATGTGTGTTGTATGATGACCTGTTAGAAGTAAAGATTAGTTATTGCATACTTAGAATTGTGAAGGTGGAAGTTACAACGAAGAACATTTAAGGAGTGAAGGTTTCGTGAACGAACCAAGGTGGCGACGTGTGAATGACATTCCATAGTATTTCAAATTAAGACTTGGAAGAGATTGGAGGTTTCGTGAACGAACCAAGGTGGTGGCGTGAGAATGACATTCCATGGCGTTTGAAATTAAGACTGGGAAGGGATAAGAAAAGCCTTCGCATAAATTGCATTGATGGCAGAACTTCTTGATCCTTGCACGCATCAATGACAGCTTAGATGGTGCCTGCACGATGACCTGTTAGCATTAAAGATTTAAAAAGAAGACACACACATATATATAAACACTATTTCTTATTATGCAGATATGAGAAGGTGACGGGCACGAGGAAGAGCAAGCAAGGAAGGAATGGCCAAGTGTGAAAGTGCATAATGAAACTGATGAGTTTACAATGCTGAGGTTGCATGAGTCGAAATTGCTCAACGAAGCAAAGTACAGATGTCATTCCATACTTTTCCACTTTCGGGATAGCGGGTTCTCGGATGGGCGGGCTCAAAAAAATGCCTCTATTGTTTGGTGTTTTACAAATAGCACACACAGTTCCGCGATATACAAATAGACAAGGGGACTTGCAGGTTGGCTTATATTTTATAGACCATTGACAGTTTCTGGATTGCGGGTTCTCGGGCTAGCGGGGTAAAAAACGGGGCTCTATTGCTAGGCTACTTACAAATAGCTTATGCCAATAATTTGACAAGTGGGTTTGCGTTCTGGCCGACTCAACATTCTACTCTAGGGCTGGTGGGATCCCAGAAACGAGCAATACATATCAATTATGCACAGATCCCTTATTCCATACTTAGCCACTTATTTGGATCATGGACTTGGCTCCGTCTGATTCCCAATGCATATTTCATAATTCATGTGCAACACCAACTCTGTGGTTACCAGACCGGTGTGTGTAGAAACGAGGCAAAATTAGATATGTACCTTTATTAAGTATCAACATCAGATTTTATACACCATGTACCCATATCGCATTCCATACTTGCGGGTTCTCGGGTGGGAAGGGTCAAAATAAAGCCTTCTATTGTTCTGTGTTCTAAAAATAGCACTTATAGTTCCACGATCTACAATTTGACAGGCAGACTTGCGGGATGGCTGAGATTTTAGACGCCATTATTTGGATCGCGCACTTGTGAGCTGCACAATATGCCTCTAATGTTTCATGTCCTGTGAATAGATGTTATGGTTGGGCGATATAGAAACTCACAAGTGGACTTGCGGGGTGGCCGGCCCAACATTGCATCTATTGGATGGCAGATGTGCAGGGTAGTTGCCTCTATGCGCAAAACAAAAAAAAAAAAAGCAAAAAAAAACATAGCTGCAAATAAGTTTGACAAACACAAAGAAAGTAAACGAAAAATTGTTTACTGTGGAACACAAGCAGGAAAAGGGTGCACCTTTGCATGGTTTGGTCTACGTGTGTGGGTAGGAGTTCTTTGCGTCCTCTGCTTTTCCTGTCTGTTTCTATGAAGAAAAGTACAAAGCAAAACAGATATGAACATAAGTTTAGATGTTAAGAAAAAGGCAACTACTATGTACATATACAAAAAAAATAGAATACGTTGAATAGAGTCAGAAATAGTTTTTGGGAGGATGTACCTTTTTTTTTGCACAATGTAAATTTTATAATTCGAGTAGAACATCGTCTAGAGTACAAATCAGAGATACATATATGCTTTGAAACACACAAATATGAGTTTGCAATAACTTTGATGTATATGACATAATTCAAGTGCAATACCAATTGTATCATGATCAGACCAATATGTGTCTAACACAAACATATTGTATTGAGGAATGGGCACATTGGACCAGACATGGTCAATTAGTGCATTTTGCAGATGGACCGTGTTGTTCATAAGAAAGCAGAGACTGTATTTGCACATGTAGTTTTCCAATTCTTTTGTTCTGCCAATGTTTTATAGCATATCGATATTTAAGTCTCCTACAAGTACAATGGGTCCGTTCAGATGGAAATGGGTCAATGCATTGGAAATAACATGTACTATGTTGGAGAATGTTGCATGGGGAGTAGCATACAGATTCAATATTGCAACTTCTGTTTCATGAGAATTTTTTTTTGCAAGCACCAGCTCAACATTGTTTTCTTCGATATGTATATGGTCCAAAATTGGTAGATTTTTTTTCACCAGTATCATGACCCCATGTGTAATGTAACTTGATATGCAATTGTGATTTGGGAATTGTTTGTTTTGCGTGCATAATGCCATGTTTGTTTCTTGCAAGCACATAATATCGGATTGCATTATATCATAGTCATTCAGTATATCATCCATGTGTGCATTTAAGCTGCGTGTGTTAAGCGAGAGAATTGATACAGATGAATTTGTTTGTATGGATTGGTAATCATAATGCAGATGCCATTTTGCGGTAATCCTCAGTCGTTCCATTTCAATATCAAATTTATGTTTCACTTTGAAGTTATCTTTTGTGAGAGGACTTAGTAAATACAAGGACTCTATGCTTCTAACACGGGACAATGTTGTGTAGACAAGTCCATGTATCCGAATTCCAGCAGGTTGAAAAGCAACTTTATCAAGTGTTAGTCCTTGTGATCTATGGACTATATGTGCACATGCAATTTTAATCGAAAATTGTTTTCGAATCTTCAATTGACCTGTCTTTGCTGATGTTGATATTGGCTTCGATATTCGCAAAATAGGTGTCCAATCACTTCCAGTATTTGAATTATATAGATAAGACAACTTGCTTGCTTGTCTCTTGCCTATATGTGGTTCATGGAACTTAATCCAAATGACATCCACTTTTTCTGTCTCGGTATAGCCTTTCAGTATTCCATCTGCACCATTCACCAAGCCATCCTATGAATCATAGTCGCAGGCATATATTTCAACCAACATTTCTAATTTGAGGACAAGCTGCAAAGGCGAATTGACTTAATGTTCATGCCGTGGCACATTTCCATGGTTGTCTTCTTCCAAGTCAATGGAATTGATGATGATATCATCGCCATACATTAGGGAGAGCATGTGGTTGTTATGGTTTGCAACATCCTTATTTTTGTAGAATAGGTAAGGGAATGTTGGGTCTGTTGGTGCAGGCCGTAAGCATCTCAAATTGATATGGTTCAAGTCATCATGTGTTTGGTTGTTGGTGCACATTCTATTCAGAATTGCAATGAATGTTTCATCTGTTTGGCGCATTGTAGTATGCAACTCAAAGCATTTAATATTGTCTCTCCAGAAGTCATGGGTGACTGTTTTCATGTTGACCGTGGGTTGTTCAAATATCAAAGAATCTTGGATGGGCTGTGCCTGGTAAAGATCCCCACAAAATATCATGTCAATGTTTCCAAAGTATTTTGTCTGCACATGTTTTATGCTTCTTAGTCGGTTGTCAATGGAATACAAGAACCGACTCCCAATCAAAGATGCTTCATCTATAAAGACAAGTTAGAGTTCCTCATAAAGCTTAGATAATGTAACCAACATTTCCTTGCTAAGTGGAAGAAACTGTGACTTGTTAAAAGGCATTAAAAATGCAGAGTGGATTGTTGTTCCACTAGCATTGTATGCAGCTTTTCTTGTGTATGCAACTATTAGGCCCTTTGGTTTCATAAGATTGGAGGAATTGTTTCAATCATAGATTCATATAAGAATTTGGAACAATTCTTTTGTTGTGAATGTCTTGCCTGTTCCTGCTCCGCCTGTAAAGAACACGTGCACATGACTGTTCATGTTCAAGCATTTTTTAAGAGAAATATCCTTTACAATTGTTTGTTGTTCACGATTCAACAGACGTCTTATTCCATGGTATTCATTATTTTCAATTAGGAAAGGATGTTTTGTAACTTGAAAACCAAGATTGATACGTTTTTCACTTCCAGCCATTGGAGGACGAGGCAAATCTCCTTTTAAGTCATAGGACTTGGAAGCAGTTCTGGTTGTTTTTGGGTCTCTGAATGTGTCATCATGATCGCCAGGGTTTTCTAGGTCATTAAGTGCAACCTCTAGATTGCCCCATGTTGGATTAACATTGTAGGTAAATCTAGCTTCATTGATGTGCACCATAGTCTCATACACAACATACGCAGCCTCCCATGTACATAAGTTATGCATTAATGTCTCTTCATTTTCATCGAACGAAACGTACAACAACAATTTTTCTCTACAATAGTTTTCATAGTCACAATGTTTGTTGTATTTGACAAATCGTATGACAGAGGGTTTTTTTCTTTTTGATATGGGTGCACCATTTTTTTTGTAATGCGATACAAATTCTGCTAAGCAGATATGCCTAATAGGAGATGGACGCTGGATGTAATAATCAATAATCGAGCAACATACCATGTCCTCTGAAATGTCGGTCTCTTGTTGTAGCAAAACCAGTGGTTTAAGGACAAATGTGCGTTTTTCAAGTGGAGATGTGCTTATGAAGACACATTTTCTTGAACTACAAGTGAGGGGCAAGGAAAGTGCAATGTGAACTGCTTGCTGAGCAGACATTTGTTGAAGATTAAGCAATGTATTGCCAAGTGTGCGTATCACTTGTATGGCATCAATATGACTTCTTTCATGTTCTTTGCGTATTTTTCTGAATGCACTTGTCATAGATTTGTCAATCTTCATCATATACGAGGTACAATATGATGCTACAACATATGCACTCAACACATACTGCGCATCTTTATTTTCTTTCCACATAACTGGCATATCTTTGGAGAAACTATTTTTCCAAATATGGGAGAGTTTTCGTTTAAGGAAAAGTGTTGGTTGCCTAAGCATACATTGTATGGCTTGGATGTACTCATCTTCTAAAAGATTTACCTATGTCAAGAATGCATCAAAGCTCATCATTTCATCAAATCCCCCTTCTTCTAGAAATGCGAATAAGGATTTAGATTTCTCAACAACAACATTTTCCTCTACACTAACTGGCTCTATGATTCTTGTAGCTCTCATTGGCGGCATGGGAAAGTTGTATCTGCAATGTGAGTTTTTTTCGTTTTCTACAACTTCTTGTATGGTAATGTCTATGGACTTTCGCAAGTTCTGGATCCAAATGATCTGTGTTGCATGTTATGTATTTATCCACAAATTATTCGATCTCTGAATTGTTATCGGCTCCATACACAGGTGCATCCTCTATCGACAACAGTGTGTGGTCATGTTCATTTCCCCTATTTTGGAATTTAGTGACAAAAAAGTAGTCCGATATTTTTCCGAAAAACGTTTCATCATGGCATATCAATTGTCTCAAAGCATTTATTCGATGTCTATAGTAGCGAGTACATGTCACTGGGTCTTTTCTTATGAGGTAGTAAATGTCGCTATTTTCCAGTGTATTGATTTCTTTTTTACATTTCCTGTTCTTATGCAGGTCAGATACCGCAACCACCAATGGATCCTAGCAGTGCTCTGCACTTGTAAATGTGACGAAAAATGTTGGCGGGCCTAATTGCCGGATCATTGCAATTTTTTTTTTTTTTGCAAATAGTCAGGAGAGGTGCATATGTTTTTGAAATCTATGTATCTAATATCGGATTTCATAATTTTTTCTAGGTTAACTTCGTACTTCACATCCTTCGTGAATAACTTTCTTCCTTGTAACTGGCCTTTTCTTATTCGAACCCACATGCAGGACATAACTTGCTCTATTATTATGCGTATTGTCTTGAAAAACAAATTTGTTATGTGACAGGAGAAGTAACCGCTTGAATGTAGCAGCTCCCATCGGACTATTTTATGATAACTGAATCATTCTGTAATATCAGTGCCACGTGGATCTCCATAGAAGAGTGTTGGAAAGTTCATTTCCTCAGCAAATTTGTCCTTGAATATTCCAAGTGGACATTGCCCCTTGACAGGTGCAATTTCGACAATTTTGTCTTGCAAGTCACGAATGCACCGTGAATCAGTGAATCCATGCACCAATGTTTCAGCGACTGTTTCATTGTCCAATTCATCACTTGCATCAAAATCACTAGGATTTTCAAGAGTATATGCAGAGTTGCCATGTTCTTCTGTGAGAACACTATTCCAGTTGGCATTTATACAAATGTTCTCTGCTTTGTATAGGGCTCTGGAACATAATTCCTTTAATGCTTTCATAACAACATGCACACGCACTTTTCCTGTCTGATAGGCATTTTTGTATCACAAGCGTCTTTTCAGAGCCACAATGATTGTAATTGTATTGTTAATAGATTGTGGCAACACTTTTTTCACAACATCTAGCTGAACATGCACATTAATAATTGATCCCGTTAAGCCCATCTGGGGTCGTTTATAGCCCCAAGGTCTGATTTGGGAAAATGCAATTCACAGAGACACAAGTATCTCCTCGAGTTCTGTAAGTGCACTTACATCTGCTAGTGTTGTATTACATCTTATTCGGCCAGGGGTTGCAAATTGTGGCATTTTTCCATTTTCAAGCGATCGTTTGCATGGAAGACAAACTTTCGCACTGGAAAATGGTTTATCATGGGCTGTCAAGTGGAGGTATTATGCTTGCAAATCATGCGTGAAAGACTTATTGTTTTTTGAAAAATTCAATTGTTCACAAATTGCACATGCAATGGAAGGAGTGTCTTTCATTTGTTTCATGTAGTTCTGTCTTGCATTTTTCTTTCGCAGGGAAGTATTCGTAGAAATTGTTTCTTGGTTTTCATTGCTACTACTGCATGGTGTTGTTTGTAGATCACAAAGTCGTACAGTTGCATCACCTTTTTGGGATATGCAATCGCACCTGTTTATGCTTTGTTCTGCACGAACAAATTTCTTTACATTGTGATATGTGAGTTTCTCTCTAAAAGGAAGTGTAGCAATGCATTTTTTTTCTCTCGCGCATGACCTTTTTCAAGTTGTGGTAACTTAGTCTACATTTCTTGACCAAAGGCAGGATGAGCTGGTGGTAATTGGGATGAATTTCACTTTCACCCAGTTTCTGAGAAACTACTTTACGTTTTTTGTTCAAGGCCTCTAAGACCTTATCAGAAGTCGGGCGAATTTGACGAATAATTTTTTTCAAATTGTGATAACTTACTCTACGTTTTTTGTCTAAGCGGTCTATGACCTCATCACACCTGTCATGAATTTTATGCATGTTTTTTTTGTTCAAGACTTGTCTGCCCATATCACAACTGGGAGGACTTTCATTTTCACAAAAAAACATTCCACGTGTATGCAAATTCGATGTCGTTTGGGTGGCATGGACAGTCAACCCTGAACTATCGATATGTACAAGCAAAGGTTCATAATGGATATGTGTTGTATCTATTTTCAACGAAAGGAAGTCAATTGTTCGATCACAATTTGAATCAATAACCCAGGAATGGACAGTGGCATCTAGCAAGGGAAACCACACCTGGATATTAACCCTGAATATGACAGACAACCATTGCAAATAGAATCTGCAACCCTCCATACAACCTTTTTCATATGGAAGCGCCATGTTCACAAGGTATTCCTGCCAACTTCCAACTGCCGACATATTTTCTATGAGATATGGGCAAAGGTGCTGATGCAAGCACCTAAAATCCTGTTGGCTGTCGCCTATAATTGCATTGCAAAAAGACTGTACAATGTAAATTCGCAGCGACTGAACATCGAATTCTGTCGGTACCAAACAACAAATTGCATTGAACAGACTATCTCCACAGTTGGACACAACGTTTGTTTCCAGCTGTAAACCATGGCAATCTATGCCATGCAAAATCCCTTTGCATTGCGATTGAAGGTCTTTGCAAATAACATACAAGTAGATATGAGGACCTTCTATATTGCATATGGGCATTTTTCTGTACACCAATGGTTCATAATGGCCACTGAGGGCATTGACATCATGGAACAAGATGCAATATGGATTGTCAGATGCAATTTTATTGAATAGTAGATATCTTGTTTTTCTTGTCAATGACCAAATGGCAACTGTATTCAGCTAGTTAGACAACCATCGTATACAAAATGTATCTCCCCAAAGTCCCCTCTCATGCGGAGGCAGAACTGGAGATGCAGACAATAACATTTTTGAAAAATATGTAGTGACATCTTGTATTCCATGCAACTGGTGAAGAAAATCAGATTCTAGTTCGTATTCATAGGACTGCAAAGCCTTGGCATCGCCATTTTTAAAACAGGTTAAGAAATGATCTATCAATCCATTGCGTAGCTCGGTCGACGAATAGCGGAAATGCAATAGAACCTGGAATGTATCAAAAAGACAATCCCCAACAGTATACGAGAATGCATCCAATCTAAAAAGCGCATTGCTATGCAAAACCACGTCAATGCTGTCATGTACAATGGTCTGTGCAGCTATTTCGTACGACTAAACATCTATTACCTCGTTCATCTCTTCAACTGTCACTTTGAAGCTATTTGCTACATAGTTTCACTTTCTATGAAAACAAAGAAAAACAGGAGAAAAAAATAAAAGGTAGCAAAATAGAAAAAAAAACAAAGCGGCACCAATTCCCATATGTATCTTTGAACCTTCTTCTCAACTTCAATCCCCCCTAGTCCCCATTGCAGATGAGAAGAAAATAGAGAAATAAATAAAACAATAAATTTACTCAGCATAAATAACACAAGTAGACACAGTGTTCCCACCCACAGAATGAAAGCATACCCTGTGTACATACCCCGCCCGATGGTTCCCTCTTCTGATGGCTCCCAACTACTTTTCGTAAAGCCCTTTACATTGCAAGATGCATGATTTCCAGGAACAAAAACTAAGAGCACAGACAAAGATGGTGGGACTGGCACCATTGAAAAACAACAACAACAGGGAAACTTACCCGTCAACAAAGGACGACAAGAGCTCAGCCCCAAAAACTGGAAACCACAACAATAGGTCCAACAACTTGCAAAGTTGAAAAACAACAAACTAGTGAACAACCACGAAGAGATCGAACTGCAATTGCAGGACCTCAACTTTGCAAAGTTGAATCAAACAAGAACCAAAACCATGGAACAAAGCACCGAACAAACATCGAACACTCGAGCAACGATGCCGACCATGAATGAAACTGTATTGCAACCCATCTGTACAATAATCATTTAACACTGCCAAAGCTATTAGGTAAACAATTAAGACTGTCAGGACCGTCAAAGGGCGTAGGCCTGTGGAAGCATTTAAGAAAATATGTAGCGTGACAAACCTGTTCTCTCGAAGCACGCAACAATAAAGCAAAAATCAGACATAGTAATATGGTAGAGAATGTATTCTACCCAACAGAAAATGCCAAGGGAGACATTTGAACTAATGCTAGCATTAATCCACCGTCGACCAATGCATAATAAAATATATAATTCAAAAAGACCATAAACTACCAAATACTTTAGACAGGTCAAGATATTTAACATTGGGAATAGTGAAGACTGCAATAAGACCTCCAATCCTTTGTCCAATCAGATCTTGACAAACATGATACTTTTTATTATATTAAAATCAATGTCTTCACTTTCCTTGTTCCAACAATAGACAATATGGAAATATTTCTGGTCAATGCACAATCTAATACTAGGTCAACGATTTATCGATCGCTATAGTCCCTTTATGCCTACGACATTGACTAATAATAACAAGTCTTCATCTATACTTTATTGCTCTAGTTGACATTAAAATTTTTATTGTACATTAAACCCTTATCACAAGAGAATGTGGTATTTAACATGCTTTTAGAAAATGTGACCTAATATTATTTAATGAATTTCAACATAGTAAATATATATATATTTTTAAAATATTTGTATAAAAATATATGAATTATATTTATAAATATTGTATTGTATCTAAAAAAGTAGGGTGTATTATTTATTTTAATAATGAATAGAGAAATTTGTAAATATATTTTGATTAAAATGTATTTTAGTACATATTTTCTTTTTTTTATTAGTGTAAATTTATGTTAATTTCAAAATTAATAATTTTGATATTTATATGTGTTGTAAATTTTTTTTTTTATAAATATCATATTTACACTATTTTTATTTATATGTAAATATCATGTTTATATATTTTTTTGTTTTTCTATATAATAATTTATATATAAAGTGGATAAAGTAATTCTCTTTTTCATTATATATTAAATATTAAGTTTAGATGATGATATAATCTTAAAGTTTCATTTACTATTTTTTTCTTTATAGGTTTAATTACAATTTTTGTTAGGATATTCTTATAATATTTTTATTTCCATTGCAAAAATTATAATCTATTATTAATTTTATTTAAAATATAATATTTTTAGTTTATTGTTTCAAAATATTCTTGTATTTTAACAATAATAATAATAATAAAATTTTTACAATACAATATTTTAATTTCAAATATATTTTGATTTGAGTTCAAATCTAGAGGGGGTAGGGTATGTATAACTCCGTATATTTTATCAGTCAAATCGTTGAATTGAGGGGGTCCCTTGTCCCACAATCAAGGGGGTGTTTGGTGTCTGGCTTGGTTGTGACCTTAAAAATGGATTATATTATTATACAACGTGAGTGAGCCTAATGGTTAAGAATATATGTTTTCTCATAAAAGATCACAAGTAAAGTATATTATTCTTCTCTTGAAAGACAATTTTTAATTTGATTATTAAAATAGTCAATTTTATTTTAGTTTTAAGTTATATATATATTTATTTTAGTTTTAAGTTATTTATAAATAATATATTAAGAGTTTCATAATTATTATAACTTTCATTTTAGATTACATAAAACTAAAATATTAAAATATTTATAAGAAACAGGTATAAACAGCTTTGCTATTAATTTCATTTGTTTATATAAAATTGAATTTTCAATTAATACAACCACATCATTAAAAAAAACTAAAAGTTATTGATAAACGAATACTATTACTTATATTACTTATAGATGAAAAATATAATAAATTAACCTCAATCACCCGCATTTAATTTAATATATGGTTGTGGTAATTACATTCCATATTTGAAGTGCAAGCCATTGAGAAAAATGGAAAATGACCGCTAAAACTAACTCATAAATTCGATTTGCTTAAAGAATATATACCTATAATATACTAAAACATAGCCGTGTAAGCACACTATGTGATTTAATTTTCACTTAAAATGTGAGGTGTTTTATTCGATGATAAAATGGAGTGTCTGTCGTGATAATATGAAGGGGGTAACAGATAAGTGGCAGCGTGTGGCGTATGTATATACGCACTCGACACATATCTGATGTAGAGACAGGACTGGATTTGGAAACTGAAAATGCTGAATTTCGACACCGATGATTATTTTTCCATTCAATGATCAAATGCTCGACTTAGTATCTTGAGAAAAGGGCAGGAGGACTGACCCCCACATTTTCCAGGCCACTATTGTGCAATTTTCTTATTTTGCATCGATTCCCAACACATTATCCTGGCCTCCAAGAACACAGTAAAGTAGTTTTCTTTGGCTGTTTACATTTTTGTCCAGAACCCAATTCATGCTTTGTGTAATTGGGTGCATACTACATAGTGTCTTATACAATTGAATCCATGGCTGGTATGATACCACAACCAACTGCATTCCTTCTGCAACAACCCACATGCAGAAAACCCACACTGAGTTCTCTTCCTTCATGCCTCTCTGGAATCCCTTCAAGAGCTTCAGGGGCTGAGGACTTGTTCAGGACATTTGGGTACTTGAGCCTTGTGAGGACAAGGCCCCGGGTTGCAGTGAAAGCAGAACAAAGTGGAAGTGGGGGGGTGAGTTCTGTGGTAAAAGCAGAAGATAATGGAACAGGGGTAGAAAATGCTGTAATAGAGGTGAAGGGTAGTGAATCTGGGGAAAACTCAAAAGCAGAAGATAATGGAACAGGGGTAGAAAATGCTGTAATAGAGGTGAAGGGTAGTGAATCTGGGGAAAACTCAAAAGCAGAAGATAATGGAACAGGGGTAGAAAATGCTGTAATAGAGGTGAAGGGTAGTGAATCTGGGGAAAACTCTGTAGATGGCAACGGAATAACAGGGGCAAGCTCTGCAGAAAAGGTACAAGAGGCCAGCAAGAGCAGGAAGTCTTCTCCGTTGGAGAGAGGGGGGACACTCACAGGGGCTGAGGCAAAGGGAAAGGACCCTAGTCCTGCTGCAGTATTTGGGATAAATTCTTCCTCCTTTTCTAATGTCAATGGAAGGTTTGAAGATCTCAGGTGGGAGAATGGTACATGGAATATTCAGCAATTTATTAAAGATAACAAAGTGGATTGGGATGCTGTAATTGATGCTGGTAAGATCCTCTTCTTGCTCATTTCTATACTTAAATAGCTTGTTTTGTTTTTTTATCTTTATTATTAGGAAAAGCTAAGTGAAAGGACCACCCGACCTAGACCTCTAAGTGGAGAGCTAAGTGAAATAATGATAAGATATTGTACAGCCCTGGTCGAGGAGAGTCTCCTTGTGATTCTTACAGGCTGACATATCAGGAGAGCATGCTAACAATTCACTTCGAATTTAAAAAAAAAAGGGAAAGAAATTGAGATGCAAATTCACTTCGAATTAAGAAAAAAWAGGAAAGAAATTGAGACGCAAATGTCTTGGTGTGAGATTAAAAGGATCTATGCTACGGCCAGGGCGTGTGTATATAMTAATTAGTGTTTGTTATTTTTATGGGTTTTTAAAAATTATGGATGTKAAAGTTATTATTTTATTTTTTTAAATATTATATTATGTTTATTTATGAAACTTGTCAGTTAGCTTTAAGATTGGACATTCACACGATATATTTAATATTAGCACCAAGTTATAAAATATAGCTTGCTTCTCTATTTATCATATATATTAATATTGACATTCACACGATATATTTAATATTAGCACCAAGTTATAAAATATAGCTTGCTTCTCTATTTCATATTAATACTAAGTTATAAAATACACTTGGCTTCTCTTGGTTCAGTGAAATATATATATATATATATATATATATATATATATATATATATAATAAACATCACATATATTATATTACAATCCTTACTAATCTATAGAATGCACCTTGAATGTACCTTGTTTCTGCTGGTCCAATAAACATCATATATATTATATTACAATCCTTATTCGGGAGAGTCTACTTAAGTTTGTTACGGCATAACATTATCAGGAGAAGCATGCCAGGTCTAAATTTTCTCCCGTTTCTATTGGCTTTCCTTCTGTTAGTGGGAAGGAGAAGCATGCCAGGTCTAAATTTTCTCCCGTTACTATTGGCTTTCCTTCTGTTAGTGGGAAGGGGAAGGGGAAGGGGAAGGGCATTTTGATTTCATCTGATAATACTTAGAATTTTGCTCGGTGATCTCTTATGCAGCTAAGGCTTTTGACAAGGAAAAGTAAAATAAGAAACTTGAGCTGATAATTCAAGGTTCTTATAGGCACTGTTCACCCCCTAAGCTCTACAACAAATCCAAGTTAATTTTTCTATTATATCAGTTTTACCTTCTTAGGATATGCATGATCATAGATTGACAGGAACCAGTTGCTCGCGCTTATGCTTATGCTCATTCTCTCGTTCAATTGGTGCTCTCCTTTACCCGTGGAGCATGCACTCATGCACTCATCGTTGTAGTTTTTGAAGAACTTGCCTTTTAATGGAAGCTAAGAGTGATTTCACTGTGGCATATGCCTTGTATACAGAATGTTTGTGTGGTTTGGTTCTTGTCAATTCTGCAAAATTAGTTGAGTATGGACATTAAGAACTTATGTACAACTTCGAGAACTTAAAATCTTGGGGGCTATTTATTGCAAAGTGGCTATCTTTCTCACAATCAAAATTGAGAAATTATCAAAGTTTATATACTTATACCGAATATAATTGAGAAATTATCAAAGTTTCTATACTTATACCGAACATCTTAGTCCGTAAGACATTCCCTAGTTCCTGGAATTTTTCTGATTCATCTTCATTGATATGTTGAAGCTATCAGGTCTCTTTTTCTTTCTTCTTCTTTATTAAAAAAATAGCCCTTTGTCATGAAGGTGGGATGTCCTGAGTGGGGTATCTTGAGCAGTGCTAAGATAGAATCAGGTCTCTAGTTGTGTGCTATTCTTTAGTTTGTGGCTAAACTCGTTGAAGTGCATGGCTTGGTTACGCTAAGCCAAGCAAACCAAGGAGGTTGTGATGGAAGAGTGCGACAGGGGTGTAATCACTGTAAACAACAATCTGGCTAGGTGAAAGCTTATATGGATTGAACAATTAAAGTGTGGAAGCGATCCTATGTGTGTGAGGATTTAACTATGACTTGCAAACAATAAAATCCAAATAAGAGATCAAACTACCCTGATGACTGGAGTCAAGTGTGTAACCATCACATAACAGGACAACAATAAATTAGAGATCAATCCCCAAACATATAACAAACTGGAACACCCCGTTGCTAAATTGTACATCTATTGCTGGTAAAAATGAATGAGCTACGAAGAATGACAAAATCGAGTCTTAAGGATGACTAGGTAGATCTCGATCTGGCAAAGAGTTTACTATCAGAACTTCAAACCCGAAATTGTGGAACCATTTACCACGCATGCATATTTATATAAGCCAAAGTGATCAAATGCCATTAATCAGGTAGTTACAAGGTCGGTTTCGAGCACATTAAATGAAGAGACACGATCCCTCAAATACTGGAAGCAAGTCGACTAGGCGCTCTTTGAGTCAATCTAACTTGATCACTGATGCTAGTGCAGGCCTGGTCAACTTTGATCACCCTGAATGGCGGGTGTGCCATTCCTCTCAATTGCTAGATGTTAATGGTGTGCTTTGATGAGCTACAACTAAAGTGGCACGCGTGATTGGATGTTAATCTATCATTGGTGCTGAAGTGGCACACCTGATTGGACATTGATCTGTTGCTGGAGCTAGTGCGATGTGGATTGGATGTTGATGCAAGATCAATGGCGTGATGTAGATAAAGTGTTGGTCGCATTGGGGCAAGTGCAAGCATGACAAGAGGTAGGTACTAGTAAAGTGTGAAAGGTTGAGCATAATTATACTCGAAAAGAGTTGGGCACTCATTGTTTTAGGCATGCTCAAGGTTGAGAGATGCCTAGTGCGAACCAAAAGCGTGCTAAGGAACAGATTACTACTTCCCTCGAGTAGCAATGGTGCTCATTGTGTTGGTAATATAAGTGCAATTGTGTTGGTAGTATAAGTGCAAGTGAGGAAACCTCTCACACTTGCTGAAGTGCGAAATACTTAGCTTGTGTAGGGAATTTACTCACCTTAAGAATTTGAAAGAGTTATGTGGCCTTGTCACAAATGGCATGTCGTCTTATAAGTGACCTTGCTGAAGTGCGAAATACTTAGCTTCTGTAGGGAATTGACTCACCTTAACATTTTGAAAGAGTTATGTGGCCTTGTCACAAATGGCATGTCGTCTTATAAGTGACCTAATTAGATGGAGCCAATGCACAAAATTCTAGTCGATGTAAATTGGGGGCTTTGGATGCCTTGTACTCTCCTCAAATTTTGGAGGACTATAAGGACATAGGATCTCAATGTTGAATATTAGATGCTTCGCAAGGTATGGTTGCAAGTCATGCTTGAATTCCTCATCACCACATTGGTTGATGATGGCATCTGTATTGTAATGTAGGGGCATGAGTTTGCAATGTGGACTTGTAAATCTTTCCTTCTAGATATGGAGCCAAACCTTGTCGCCAACTGAAAAGCTATGTGGAATATGTTTCTTATCATGGCACTACTTTTACTTCTTTGAGGTATATTGTAGAATGTCATCCCCCTACTGTTGATCTTTCTACATATGTTAGATGAGTGTTTTGTTAATTTCTTTCAATGCAGAGGCAAAGTGCCTATTGTTGGAGGATTCAGATAGGCAGTGTCAATGGGTGTTGCAGGTTGAAATCCAAATTAGGCTTTCAAGGGGTTATAGTGTGCCGCATTATGCAAAGTGTAGTTGTGTTTGTAATGTATGAAGGAAATATTTTCATCCCATTTGAACAGATGCTTATGATTGTATATTTGAATAAAGTGCATAAGGGTTCTATTAAACACTTTTGTTTGTCCATTGGTTAAAGGATGAACAATTGCAGACATGTCAAACCTTGTGTCAAGCATGCCCCAAAGAGACTTCCAAAGGTTGGAGATGAACTTGGGGTATCTATCACTAACAATAGAGGTAGACAACCCAAAATTGGACCTAGATGTGCATAAAGAAGTGTTTTGCAATTTGTTGTGTTGAGTCATTCTTCTTGCAAGGCATGATGAGCACAACAAAGACTACATCATGCTTGTTGTGCATGGTCATGAGGTCTATTTCAAAGTCTAGTGAGACAGAGTCCTTTAGGCACGAAGTAATGGGAAAAGGTATGTACATTCCCTACTTCTTGTTGGTTGGTTATATAATGGTGCAATCAACACATCCCTTGATATAATATATCTACATGCTAGTGTTGAGGTGTGGTTAGTAGAGGTACTTTTGTAATACAACCAATGTCTTTTGGATGCCAAAATGACTTGTTTTCTTGGAGTAACATGCTTCCCAAATAACCTTGTTGAGTTCATGTTCGACTAGAACACAGTTTCCAAGGAAAAACAAGTTGTCATGCTGATAAAAATTTGGTCATGGGGATACTTGGAGAAGAGCTACATAAGTCCAAGCTTTAGTTCCAAGAAATGCTTGCTCCCCTTGTTTCAAAATGGCTTGAAACACATTATGATGTGGCACAAAATGCCTTGAAATTCTTTGGAGGGCATTTTCCGATTTGGAAACATGCCTTGAATCTTAGGCTCACATTTTTTATGTGTTTTTGCCTAGACAATCTGTATTTCGGGCCCAAAAAAGCACTTAAATGACCAAGCCCCAAAAAACACTAATACCAAAAAAATAAATCATCCTCCTTTTGTAATTGTCATTAACTTTTAATCTTAATTCTTAAAGTTAATGTTGGCATTTACCTTTCTTTATATTTTATTTTCATTAACATAAATTTTAACATTGAAAGTTAAAGTGGGATCTCCATTTCTGGATGTTTGGTGATGATATCAGACCCATTGGACCTCACATGGAGAAGATAGAAATTGGTGTGTTTTTAAGCTTTCAACACCTTAACAGTTTTTCCAGCTCTTTAGCATATATTCAAAACAGGGCCCTACACCTCTTCCCCTTTCATTCTTTGAGTTAAAGATTGKGTGATTCTAAGATTGAAGCATAGAAGAGGAATAGGTTGCTCAATTGTGCCAACTAACTGAAACCTATATGCTTCCAAATGGTGCCAACTAATTGAAACCTATATGCTGCGGCCTAATGGTGCACGTGCCAGTTGATWTAAAACATCAAATGGGATAAATCCATTCACTAAGAGAAAACAAACTTCGGACTAATGAGCCAGGCCTTACATGAGCTATGTACTCATTTGATTATAGTGTGATGATGTTTGGACTCTAGAGTCTTAATGCCATTTAGCAACTCAATCTTTATGTATTTTCATTCAAAGCTTCTATTATATGTATTACATAACTTATTTGTCGATGGCATTTTGCTATACTCACCCTTACATGCTATATACATGAGCAAACTTTGTCTATTTTTTGTCTAATGGTTTGTAACTTCATCGATGTACTTAGATAATGTGCTATTTTAAAAGAAAATCTATTTTTTGAAATATTTATAATTTTTGCAATTATATACCACATTTTACATTTCCAAATGTTGAGGGCTCACATTTCCATGTCATACCCATTTCGGAAACTTGTACATGTTTCCACATTTTGTGCAACTTAGTTTTCGGAAAATGCTAGATTTGCTTCATAATAGTTCGACTAATCTTGTGTTTGATGTTCACAAGTGTCCAAAATAGTCGATAAGGTATGTACTGGTGGTGGACTCAAGCAATCAACCACTTAGTTGGAGGTGTCGTCCTTATGCTTGATCCCTAGATGTAATTGTTGTAGAGAGGTCATCCACTTCAACTAGCTCTCACTTTGCTCAATGTCTACACAAACTGCAAAGGCTTTTATGGTCATAATGTATGGCAATCTCCTTACTCAAGATGTAATGTAGCCACTATTTGACAACTTGGATATTTCATAGAGCTGTGAATCCTAGGATAAATTGTTTCTAATGACCTCATTAAAATATATAGAGTGGTATGCAATGGGGTGTCCATGCTACAGTGGGATAGTGTTGAGCACATACTTGAAGGCGTCGGTTTAGATCTTCAAGGGCCGATGAAGTTCATGTAGTTGTAGGACTAGTGTGGAGCACAATCTCACTTAAATTGTTCAAAGGTTTTCCACTTTGTTTTCTCCCAATGGAACTCGATCTTCTTGTCATTTTTGCATAAGAGAGAATGGAGAGGGTGTGTAACATGCGAGGATCCCAACATAGGTTTTCTATAGAAGTTGGCCAATACAAGAAAACTTCGCAACTTTGTCAAATTGGTTAGGGTAGGTAAGTGGTGACGGACTTGAACCTTATCTGGATCCACGTTCCCTTCTATATCATCAACAATGAAACCAAGGTCCTGGATGTACTTCATGGCAAAGTCGCATTTCTCCAGGTTTGCAAAGAGCTTGTGGTTGTGCATAGTCTTCATAACTACTGTGACAAGCAAGGTGTTCTTCCTATGTCCTCCAAAAAATCAACACATCGTGAAGATAAACCAAAACTAATTTACTTGTGAATCATGTATAAGGCACATGAACGTTGCAAGAGAATTGGTTAAGATGAAAGGCATCACCAACCACTCATACAAGCCATCCTTAGCTTTGAATGCGGTCTTCCCAACATCCCAAGGGTCAAAAAAAAATTGGTGGTGGATAGACTTCAAGTCGATTTTGGTGAAATACTTCGCTTCCTTTAGAGTGTCAAGAAGGTCATCGATCTAAGGAATGGGGTGTCTATTCTTTGTTGTGATGTTTTTCAAGGCGCAATAGTAAATGCATAGGTGCCAAGAACCATCTTTCTTTGGCATGAGTACAATCATGTTGCCATAGGGTGACACACTTGACCTAACATATCCCTTCCATAGAGATCTTGTACTTATCCTCATATTTCTGCTTTCTCTAGTGATGATCAATGGTACAATGGTCCATTGGGAAATGACACTCCAAGAACTAAGTTAATCTAATATATCAGTATATTCCTCCAAAAGTGCGAAGAATTGTTTATTTAGTACAAGCTACACAACAAAGGAAAATTGAACAAGGGCAACAATCTTGTGTGCAGCATTGGGTGGATCATCAACATAAGGAATTTCAGTGTATGACTTATCAAAGGAATTTTTGTGTATGATTTATTAACTTGTGACATTGTTTTGTAGAAATTAGGCATATATACAATGTTTTACCTCAAGAACACAAAACAATCTCCCTTTGATGTCAAGGACAATGCACGAGGGTGCAACTTCCTAGACTCCATGTCTTTCCCACGTTTGTGGCTATCCTAATACAACGTTACAAATCTCTAGAGGTGCAACACCACACATTGCTTCATCCTCCCAAAGGTAGATGGTATACTAAATAATGCATTGGTGCATGATACACGGTGTCTTCCTTGAATTGAGCCATCGAATATTGTATAAGTGTGGGTGGGGTTGGGTTGCTAATTGGTGATTTGTAAACAACCTTGGATATTCCAATGGATGGCTTGCCAAAATAGATCTAAACTTAAGACAACTACAATGAGCCTATGCTCGATTGTGCAACTATCATTTTGTATTTTTAATGCTTTAACAAAAATAATAACATACCATTTGGAGCTTTAAATGTTGTGATATATGCAATTGACTACAATTGAAAAACCGCAAAATGGAACACACATATTTACCCTACAAAACTATACGGGAAAACCAACATTCAATGAAGCACTATGCATTTCATCTTCTTATATTGTGGAGATTACAATGCATATTTCAAAGTTGTCCAAGTTCATTGTGAAGCTATGAGACACTATTGTCTTCTATAGTCCTCTACAATATGCTTTCGTTTCTCTACTCTACTAGTATCTTCTCCACACTCCTGTTCATACTATGGAATAACCGATGGTTAGTGAAAAATTGAACCATTTCCCCCATTTTGCTAGGTTTTTGATAGCTAGAATTAGGTTTAGGCTTAGGGTTTCAAAACCCTTTTTGCACCAGGCCCATGATGCTTCTATAAGTCTCTAGTGGATTCCCACACGTTACTAACTCCCTGTATTCGAATTATGTTGAGCTCACATGGTCACCACTTGGACGTGGGAATATTTGGATCGTCACCTTGTCAAGGCCATAACTTTTGCATAAGAAATCTTCTTTAGATGCACGCTAGCTTGTTGGAAAGACCTAAATGAGAACAATTTCCACCTTGGATGAGGAGAGCCTACGCCAAGCCTCATCTGGTACTAGGCCCAAAAAACGATGTTTAGGGCCTTGAAAATGCGTCAGACATTGATGATGTGAATTTGACAAAATCAACACCATCTTTGAGATGTCCCCAAAGTCTAATCTCCCCCATCTAGAGGCATCAATAAATTCATATGGTACTTGTGTAGATCCATTTTGGATCAATTTGAGTTGCTGAACAATGGTTGAGGATATCAGATTCTTCTGGCTTATGTCGTCAACAATAAAATACAAAGGCTACTAATGATCCCACATTTGACTTGGAACATGTGCTCCTTTTCTTTTTTTAGTTCAATTGTTCTTGATGAGGGTGCCAAGTTTGTATTTTTCATGAGAACAGAGCTAGAGGATTCGAGTGTAGAGAATGCAATTTGTTTTCCTTTCTATTCTGTGCAGGAGGATCGCTGAATTGTGCTAAAAGAGTTTGGCATAAGCGACGTCTTGTTTTTTCATGATTGGAAGTCTTATGAGTATCGCACCACTTATTGTGTCCTTGTGCTTCTTTTGTTGGTGACGACTCATATGGCCTTCTTTTGCTGGCATGGATGGTTTTTCAAGCTATACAATTTTATTTGGGCTATGACAAGCTTGCTTCTTCCTACATTGTTTGTTACAACTAGTGGGACTGTGTGTTGGTCGGACTAATCATCGGAAGAGTTGGGTTGTTGTTTGAGCTTGTGCTTTTGCTCAATATTGGTTGCTAATTGCATCAAGAGAAACAAATTGCTCTACAACGCGAGTGGGGTGAAATGTGCATGTTTGTGTGTATAATGCTAATAAAAGAAAATGAAAATAAGAGTCGGTGTCTTATTTTTGTAAATTATCATAATAAAAAACTGACATATTGTTTATCTTACCATATTTCAACAATAGCTATAAATAAGCTAGCATAAACCCATCTTAACCTTGGATCTATTATGCATCGAGAGCATTAAAAAATGTGAGTTGCAAACCTTATTGTCTGTGAAATAGTATTTGAGAGTGCAAAAACACTGAGGTTGAATTTTTTCGTCTCTCTTGGTGCTTAATAGATTCGGGGTTAAGATGGATCTGTCCTAGTCTATGGGTATCCCCAACTGTGTTCGTAGTCAAGAATTCTAGCATCTAATTGATGAATTGGTGTATCTCACTTTATTACATGAGAACAAGCTTGGTTTCCTTCTCTGTAATGTTTAAAGAAACCATGAAAGTGTGGAACCTATTCTTGCAATTGTCAACAAGGTGGTCACGAGGCTAGCACAACTGTTGCCACTTCATGTATTGATATTCACAATACGTCAATAGATAAAATTTGTTGTGCATCGCTTCTTTGAAGCCACCCTAGGCAATTGTTGGGTCACCACACCTTTCAAACTATTGACTATGCACTTCCCACCAAGCCTTGGCGATCAGAGATATCTTCATGGTCACAAGCTTGATCTTCTCTACATCATTGAAGTTCTTGGCATTGTTACCCCCTAGGCTAGGGGTAACTAAGGAGATCATGTCTCGAGGCCCACAGGTCGCAGACATGGAGTGCTGAGACTCAGATTGACCAGTAGAGCCCGCAAGGCCGCTCCTATTTTTGATCACGCCATCATTCATCACCAACAACAGAGCAACATCCACCACATCGGCTTGGCCCAAGAAGACAACAAGCCTTGCTTCATGAGGTAACGAGTCCGGTATTGTGGTAAGTGTCATTTTAATATTTGAATCATTTGAACATGTCGCAAAGAATCCTTTCTTGATTATGGAACGTTTGCTTGGAATTTATACCTTTTGCCTAGTTTCACCTTGGTGAGTGACATGGTTTCCTAGTAAGTAGGTCACCCTCGGGAAAAGGGTTGCTACCGGGTGGTTCTTTGAAGGGTCATCGTACCATTCCCTTCCATACCTACCGCCTTCCACCATTCTACCCATCCGTTTCCTAACCTTTTGGGTTTTCGGGTTCATCGACCCAAGAAGGGATTGTACCTCATTTCATGGGAAGAAGGGGCTAAAGGCTTTGAGGTGTTGTAGTTGGAGAAAGATAAAATCCAATCATTATACTTCTAGATGCTCGCCCTGAGGTCCTGGGAACAATGAAATGCTTCTCCAAAAAAATGAGGGACCTGCAAAATAAATCACATAATAAATAACGTCCCTCTTGTTGAGGGGATGCATTGCAATGTCTTTTACTTTCCATTGCACATGGCACTTGGTGTATCCTAGCTTCAAGTGGCATTGCGGTATTCTTTACTTTCCCTTCCATATAGTACTCAATGTTTGGACTCTAATAAATTAAATGGCAAAGGGCTTGGAAAAAGGTTGCATTGAAAACTAAGGATGCAACACACCCTCTACAAGTACAAAGGCACCCATAAATGAGACAATATGAACCCTTGTATGTCAAGGACCCCATACCTAGAAGTTTTGCCCCAAAATCCACCTCACTCACATGACTTAGATAGGTTCCTCTTGGGAAGCGTCCCTTGACTTGGGGATTGGCTTACCCAATAGGACACCATGACAACCCTCCCATACCTAAACTAGGAAAAAATTATAAGGTATTTAAGCATTTGTTTAATTTGAAAAGAGGGGTTTGATGCACATGTTTGGGTGGTTCTTGTATTAGATATGGCTTACTTGGCATGATACTTGTGACTTGTGAGCCCTTGGAGGGCGTATTTGCTTGTCTTTGTAGGACCTTGCCCTGTGAACACCTATTCATGGGGAGATGACTTTGTTCGGACTTTCATGAGGGGCTTTGGAGCCCAAAGATGGATGCTAGACCCCACGTCTGGGGCACATGAGATGATGGACGTTGCACTTTGATGATGGAGGTCGTTGCCTTTGGAGGCACTTCAACATGGCTAGATGATGAGCTCCCACTATCTTCCACTTGGACATTGGCCTTTGGAGGCCTAGATGTTGCTTGCCTAGCCCATGACGTCACCCTTGAGGGGACAGGGCTCGGTGGAGATGGTTTGATGGAGGACACTTGGCATGGCACTTTGGCACTAGATGGCTTGATGTGTGGCCTTGGGAGGCCCAACGTTCCACCTTGCTGCCTCAACGCCACCTTCCTAGAGCTCAACGTCACCCCCTTAGGGCATGACATCACCCTTCTAGGGTTTTGTTTAATGTAAAATTTAATTTTTGTAAATTTGAAAGGGCAAATTGACAAGTCAACCCTCTTGTAAAGAGACATGACTTTTCGATAGAGTCTTTTCATGGCTAGGATTTCCCATATAAATATGGCTAGCCAACATTTCATTTTATCATCACACTTTGCTCTCACACAAATGAGAAGCGGTCTGAAATTTTCGCCCTTTTGGGGTTATTAGTCTCTTTTACTCATGCGCTAGGCCTTGGAGGACAAGTTTGGATATCTCTTTGCTGATTTTTGGAGGAATTTTCTACAATTAGGGTTTTCTCTTGTCATTGTCTTGATGAAGTAAGTAAATTTCTGCAATTTTCATGTCATTAATGCTTTATTGTGAATTTACTTGTTCATATTGAAGATTTATTGCTTAGTTAAAACCCTAAGAGAGAAGCATAAGGTGCTTCCTCCTCTCACAAGATTTTTTCATCCATAAATTTGTGGAGGAAATCTTACCTAGGTTAAACTCCTAAATCTCGAAAGTGCTAGCACTTTACGAGTTTGATTCTAGACTCTTGTTGACATTATTAAAGAATCTAAGGAAGGAGGAGAAGTTGCTAAAGCCCAAAAGTGCTTTTTCTCTAGCAATTTCTTGGTTTGAAATCCAAGGCCCTAAAATGCTAGCTCCTTAGACTTCAAGCTCCATCCATTGGACATTCCTATGACCATTCTCCAATTATATTCTATTGCTATTGTAAAGGACTCCATAGTTGAAAAGGCACTAATCTACCTTCTCTCTAGTGAAGAAGGTGATCAAACAACTCTCTTTTATCATTCTCTCAAGCTATTCACTAACATTGCTAACTCTAACTAGTGCTAATTCACTAAATTGCTTACTGCTGTTGCAAAAGTTTGCTACAGCCTCATTAATTACACTAATTTACTGCATACATCACTCTAACAACTAGCTAACATACTCAGAAATTGTTTGGAACACTTGGATATTGATCTATTGGATATGTGCTAAATTTTCCTTGTCATTTCATGCAATTCTGATTTCTCTAACTTGCTGCTGTTATAAAACTATAATTGTTGTTGTAAACTGTTGTATTGCTGCAATTTTGTATCAGCCTTAACAAATTTTCATTGTCTATTGTCTATCGAGGTATTACTTGCATGTTGGTTCTTGGAAATCACTATACATATGCTATAATTGTTCTTGTTCTAGGAAGGTACCCGAAACATTCTTTTCTTTCTCAATTTCATAGATGTAGACTTTGACTTAGGTGATCAAGAGAGGGGGCGGTAGGCTTGGCTGCAATACTCGCTACTTTGATCCCTTGAGGTCACCAAGGAAGCCTCCCTTGTGGTGGACCTCTTCCATCACTAAAATGAGGGGATTTCTTACTAAGGTGACAGTGGTAGGATTTCCTATAGTTACACAAGGTTTGGGGTACTTGTGGTGGGATTTGCACAAGTACAAATCGTGCGATAACATACATCAAAATAGGTTTGTAGCATGCTAAACCACTCAAAGTGCTTTTGCATCAATCTTCCCTTCAAGCAATGGAATGGTATAGTTGATCTTCATCTCGAAGGGTTTTGATTTCCAAATGAACCCAATCCATGCTAATTGGATGATCCGAGGACAATGTAGGGCACTATTATTCTAAATAAACCTACAAATTGATTCAACACATCCTCATGTTGTTTTTGAAGAGCTTCTTTGATCACACAACATTGGCATTATGGATGGTAGAATTGGTGGAATTGCCGCACGTCATCCTAGAGTGCAATGAGAGTGTCAAAGGGTGATTAGGGGGAGTAGGATAAACCCCATGCCTATGGTACTCAAGATTGACTAGATAGGCATTCGGTTTCCCTCGATCTGTTGAGCCTAAAAGGTTTTGCACAAATCTTCAATGTCTTAAAAAAACATGGTGAACAAAGTGGTTGAACCATTACCATAAACATTATTCAGGTTGTTTGTGCTTTGATACCACTCAATAGTGTTAGCATAGGATTATGTCCTTAGCTATGTGTTATTCTTCAGTTTGTTGCTAAACTAGTCAAAGTGCACGGCTTGGTTGTGCTAAGCCAAGGAAACCAAGCAAGTCGTAATGGAAGAGCATGATAGGGGCATGATCATTGTAAACAACAGTCTTGCTAAGAGAAAGCTTATATGGATCTAACAATTACGAGTGCCTAAAATATCTTATGTGTATGAGGATTTAGTAGTAATTTGTAAACAATAAAACCCAAATAGGAGGACACAATGTGTTGATGACTTGAGGAGTTAAGTGTGTAACCATCATCACATGGCATGACAACAATAAACTAGAATACAATTCCCAAACAGATAACAAACTAGAACACTGGGTTGCTTAGTGTTACTTCTATCGCCGATGCAAATGAATGAGCCAGAAAGAATGAAACAAAAAGCTATGTGCAATATAATTGTGGCTCAGGTCATGAGAACCATTTGTAGAGCTCAATCTCACAAAGATTTTACAATAAGAACTTCAAACCCAAAACTATAGAACAATTTACAAATGGCATGATACATATTTATAGAAGCGAGACTGATCAAATGCCACTAATGAGTCAGTTACAAGGTTGGCCTCAAACACATTAAATGAGCAGACATGATCCCTTAAATTCAATAAGCATGTCAGTTGGGTGCTCTTTGACTCAATCTAACTTGATCATTGATGTAGGCATGGAACGGGTCAACTTTGATCACCCTGAATGGGTAGCATGCCGATTCTATCGATTGTGAGATGTTGTTGATGTGTCCTGATGAACTAGAATTGAAGTGGTGCATGAGATTGGATGTTGATCTATCAATTGAGTTGGTGCTTGTTACCTCCCAGGGGGATGTTGATCTGTCAATTTAGTTGGTGCTTGTTACCTCCTAGGCTCTCATTTGGTGCAAAAGTCCAAATCACAAGTGTGAGATCCCAAGGGAAACTTAGGCAAGCTACCCACTATCACCTCAGTAACCTTTCCTTTTTCACTTCAGACTAGGTCAATGCCTAGCCTAGGGGGGCTTCCCTATAGTGAACTAACCTCAATGTGTGGAGTATAGAGTGGGAGCATGAGAGAGCTTAGCAACATAAAAAAGGGAAAATGGTTTTTATGATTTTTGTGTTTTTGGGATGGTGGATGAAAGGGAAGATCAATGCCTTTATTTGCTTGGGCTATGGGGTCATGCATGCAACTTCAGAGTTTTTCTAATGAATATTAGTGGTCCGAAGGAAACCGAGGTGATGTGCACAATAAAAACCCCAATTTAGTTTCCATATTCACAAGTTTGATGGGGGAGAGGGTCTATCTAAGATCCACCACTCAAGGCAACACTCAGGGTGGCCCCTATCGAAGATTATATACAGATGCATTGATTTAATTAGATCACATGCATAATGTTTTCATCTTGAAGGTAAGAAACCCAAAAGGAATTGGAAAAATAGGGAGGAAACCTATACCCTTAATCCTTTCCAATGTAACAACCATGCTCTTCTATGGCCCTTTATTGACGCTGGCATCTACAAACCTGCAAAATAAAGCTCCCAATGGTGCGCCTAGAACAATATGCCACATATAAAATGAAATTGTACATACAATACTCAAATCTTAGACAAAAGATAGAACACTTTATTTCCACAAGCTTGGAGCTCTTTTATTCACAAGTTCGTTCACTCACACTAAATCCCACTTACAAATGGATAGAGTAAGCACTTTATAGGTTTCAACTCTATCTCCTCTTTACAATAAACAATTATTTGCTTTCCTAGATCCATTAGTCCTCCTAGAAATATCCATAAATTATTTCTCTTAACAATGTGCTTACTAAAAGGAGTGAGAAGTTTGTTGAGATCCATAATTTCCTCCAAGAGGTTATAGTAAAATATCAAGGAAAAAAAATACCATGAATCTCTCATCTAACTAGCTCCAATAGACAAGTCAAACAATGATAAAATATGGAGTTAGTTACAACCATAATCCAAAAATAGAGCCAAGAAGTTGGGCACTTCCTTTGGTTGAGGGATTGACCATGTCTAAGCTCTAAAAATAGCAAGTTAATGTCTATCCACATGTGCGCCCTCCAAGATGATGTGTCCGATGTGTGAAGCAATCATGAAGTGAGTAGGACGTGTACAATAACAACCTCCTCACGTGGACAAATCGATCCATAACCAAATCCTCAAGATGAGTGCCAAGTAACCAACTACAACCACACATGTGGCCCCCAATACCAAATTATCCCATGAAGAATGTCCAAATAGATTATCATGTGGCATGTCCTATCATCTCAAGATTAAAATAATGGTAAAAGATCAAATAGATGCTCCATATGTGGATTTCCTCATCATGATCATGAGTGAAGTGTAATAGATGCCTCAACAAGTGGAGTGCTCAAGTGAAGTGGACCATAACTGTTGTAAGCAACCTCAATAGATGTGCAATAAAACCCTCCAAGTGGCACGTGGCTCCCACCATCTATAGATCAAGGTAATTGAGGTGGATCTCAGGGTAAGAGGTTGACTAACATAAAATAGACACCATAGATCAAGTACCAAGTCATCAAAACCCCAACAACCTCCACACGTGTGCAACAACCACTAATCAATAGCCCCAATCCATGAGAAATGCCTCCACATTTTT
>ML783113.1:877855-892455 GCA_009831015.1 Picea engelmannii
AGTCATCGGAAATATATTAGATAAGAAAATATAGATATCCACTTAGAAATTAGTTTTGAGCCGAAGGATTCTCAAGGAATCAGAAGGAAGGTTTCTGGTGGATTTGAAGGACACCATTGAGCATAATGGAATTTTAGGAAGCCATAACTTTTGGCTCTTTCATCAGATTGAAGTATGGGTATCGTCAATGGAAAGGTAATCTAGGGGAAAATATGAAAGAGGGTCTAAGTTCTCTAGGGGAGCATCAGGTTCTTCATAAAGTTCTAAGAGAAAATGGAATTGGATTCCATGAACCCTGTAACTATATTCAATGTGAAATTTTCCCAAATAATGTTAAAAAATTGGAGAAACATTTCCAAGTAATAGAGGTGAGCGACATGGGTGATTGATGAGTAAGGAGTATTGAAACTCATCATAATTCCTATGCATAAGTATAGAGGCACATTTGAAGTGTAATATATTAACAAAATAAAAAGGGGTGAGCTTATTAATAGGACATTGTTAATAAGAGGATGAACACTCTAGTAGAAAGTGTTGAGTGAGGGATTTCTATAAAGAGGATAATATTCCACAATTGAGAATTGTGTGTTTTTTTTCTAGATTAATCCCAGGATCCATTGGACAGGGAAACGGTCAAGCTAGTACAATTGGCCGAAGCATCAAAGAGTTGAAAATGGAAGTGCAGGGTTGCAGAATAATTGATGGAAGGTTGACAAAGGTCTAAGGAAAAATAGAGGAATATTAGTATTCAAATGCTATAGAGTCTGAATGGGTTGCAAAGGAAAATCAATATATATTCTCACACAAAGCATAAATCCAATAGGTAAAGAATGACGTTGCATGTACAAGGAGTTAAGGAGAAATCCACAACCTTGAAGGTAGGAATATAACGAAGGAAACAAAGATTGTTGCAAGAAACGGAAAAAGGATATCATGGGATGAGGTGTGACTCGTCGGCGGATGAGTCATATCTATGTGCAAGCATAGGAATGTAGGAAGAAGGTATTGTTAGATACGACCTAACAAGTCTTGTCTAAAAGTGCACAAAGCAAGAAATCTACCTCTATTATCAAAGTGCGCAACAAAAGCAGGGTACAAGTGCAAATGGAGGAGTGTAGAATTCCATTTGAAGCATAGTGGTTTTGAATGGTCAAAGAAGTATTCACACCGAATTACTCAAGGAAGTGAAGAGAGGTATTTAAAACTGAGCGAAGTTGCAGATGACAAAGAGTATTATAAAGAGGACATAAATAACATTTTAGAATGTTGAAATGCCAATCAATGATATTGGTATTTCAAGACTGGTTTGGTCAAGGAAATGGGGAGTGGTTAATTAGATTGTAGTGATAATATTCAACTGGAGTAGTGCATGTTACAACACTATGAATATTGAGAATTCTAGCCAAAAGATGTTGGGACATGCTTTTCTGTATAATGGAAGCAACTGTGAGATGGAAACACTAGTGAATCTAGTGGCTGAATGGCCAAGTGGGCTTGGTTGGAAGGTTCAGAATATTAAAAAGACGTGTGGAAACCCTAGAAGACATGTCAGCCTAGCAAAATAATAATATTAAAATATTATCTTCCAGAAATACAAGTCGGCTCCATAGAAAAAAGATAAACAAAAAATATAATTACCAAAAATTCAGGTCAGCCCAACCATAAAAGTCACTGGAAAAATTAACATAAATAGAGGAATTTTTAGCTCATTTGGATATCCAGTCAATGTACAAGTCTTGTGGAGAGCTGTAGTTGTAGCTGCAAGGAGGAATAAGGGCACATGGTCATCTCTTGGTCTTGGTCTCTCTCTTGGTCATTTTCTTGGTGATATTCTTGTTAAGTATGGCACAACCTTGAGAGAGAGAGAGTAGTGTAGCTGCAACAACTACAATTGTGTATGGTACTTGTTCTGTGGATATGGAGACTCTCTCTCTTGTGCACTACCCTTGGAGAATGAGTGCTCTACTTGTCTTGAGTTGTTGCTGCAATTAACAACTAGGGTTTATTTGTTGGTTCTGGAGTAGGCTTGCCATAATTATTCTAAGTAAAGGTTAGTGTGATCGAGGGTGGCATATGTGAATTCCTATGGTTGGGTGACAACGATGTGACATTGTCTATGGTTAAAAGAGCATACCAAAATTTCAACACTCTCAAGCTCCCCCCACCGCCGCCAACATTACTGACATCCATTATATATCCACACCAATAAATGAAAGGATGAGATGCCCTTGTGTGTTGTGCCACCAAATAGACCATTTTACATACATGTACCCACTCATTATCAAATACTGGAGTCATCGCATGATGTGATCCAGGTGGATCTCAGTGTCCAACCACTTTTTCCACTGAATCAACATTTTGAGACTATGGTTTTGATAAACCATGTTATTCACCCTTTTGATGGGGAATGGAATGTAGTACCACCTTCATTTGTTAATTACAAACATCATGTAATGATCTTATGTACATGCCTACAACATAGTGTTAATGCATTAGATCCCATTAGAACTCCACAGTTAAGCACACTCGGGCTAGAGTAGTACTGGGATGGGTGACCACCTGGGAAGTCCTAGTATTTTACATGCCTGTGGAATTTTATAAACTTATATTAATTTATCCCACATGCATCATGGGAATTGTTCTCCTCTCACTCTCTCATATATAATTGAGATGAGGGGGGCCATTTAAGAATGCAATGGAGTTTGATGTAAAACTTGTTGCGAATGAAGCATAGCCAACATCTCTTTCTCTTTAGATATTAGCTACCCCATTCTGCCAGTTTGTGTTCTACATTGTTTTTTTATCTGATTCAGTAATAGAAGTTGTGTTTCACTGTATTTTTGTGTTATGTTCTATATTTTTTCTTTTGTCTCGTTTCGTTCTCAGCATAATCTAGATCATTATGACCCTTCAAAATATTCGAACAACCCTTCACACATCACTCCCTCATTATCAGACTACATTACCTGCTCAGGGTAACCCCATTGTCCCATTGTCGGAGCAAGAATCCATACCTTTGGCCCCACTAGCCATACGTATACCACGACAATTAGAAGACTTCCTGTCAAAACCACCTAATTCACCTATAAGTCATGTCCATCATATTCCTCCACCCCTCATTATACATGATCCACACACATGCATGGATATATGATGCATTTCGTCTAGTGAAGTCCCTTCCCCTCCTTTCACTGATCCACTCACCTCGACAAAAAACGATGACCACCCATCAACATCTTCTATGCCTTCCATAAATTTTCTCACCATAAACAACCTAGATCAAACTAGTGACACAACCAACCTACCCCAATAATTAAATATGGCCATACAACCCTCCGTGTGGACCCCATCCCAAAATCACAAAAAATCAAAATATGAAAGAGGTCTTGACCACTTACCCATATCTCCTGTGAGTTGAATAGACACCCCCACACTCTGTCAAAGCTCACAAATGCAACAACATAGTCAACCAGAGTTCAACTTGCACGAGTACAAATGAGATGGCATTGTGGGCCCCATGCTTATATATAAACCCTCCCCTCCCAAAATTCCAACCCCTCCTATAGAATCCAGGAGCTCCTTTTTTCTCAAAGTTCACAGCAACACGATCCCGATCCACCAGATCCCATTAGGACTCCACAGTTAAACACACTCGGGATAGAGTAGTATTGGGATGGGTGACCACTTGGGAAGTCCTAGTATTTTACATGCCTATGGCATTTTATAAACTTAGATTAATTTATCCCACATGCATCATGGGAATTGTTCTCCTTTCACTTTCTCATATATAATTGAGGTGAAGGATACCCTTTAAGCATGCAATGGAGTGTGATGTAAAGCTTGCTGCGAAAGAAGCATAGCCAACATCTCTTTCTCTTCAGAGATAAGCTACCCCATTATTCCAGTTTTTGTTCTACATTGTTTTTCTATCTGATTTAGTAATATAAGTTGGGTCTCACTATATTTCTATATTCTTTTCTATATTTTTTTATTTTGTCTTGTTTTGTTCTTAGCATAATCCAGATTAATGGTATTAGAGTAGTCTGCTCCTTGTCATTTCTCAATGCATGTCCCCGACGAGGTCAGGGTATAGAGAGTTGGGTCTTGAACTAGTTTCTCTAAGGGAAACCACTCTCTCCAACCCAAGAGACCTCCCATGGCGGAAGAAAAGAGAGATGATAGAGCAGGAGATCCTTTCAATACATTGCTTGAGGAAGCTTTTGTGTGATATAGGAACAAAATGATGGGCACATTTTCTCAGATCCTGCAACGACTACCGATGTCGACTGGGGCATATTCGACAAGCATCCATTTCATAGTTGCAACACCCTTCAACGTACAAGTAAATTTTGATATCCCCTTATTTGAAGGCCAAATAGATGTAGATGCTCTAGACAAATGGTTGAATTTGCTAGAGGTTATTACTCTGTCCAAAATTTTCCCGATAGTGAAAATATCACCTTCCCGCTCCTTAAATCCCTTCCCCATGTTATAGCTTGGTGGGGAGGTTACTAGAAGAGGTACACTGCAGATGAATCTACACCATTCAAGAGAGAACCCACTTGGGCGAACTTTGTAGATTCCCTAAAGGAGGAGTTATACTTTGTTGGAAACTATGATGACCAATACATGAGATGGACAACTCTACGTAAGAAAAGAGACCAAACGGTGTCAGAGTACACCAACATCTTTCATACCTTGCACTCAAATTTGGGTATCAAGGACTCCGAACGACACCTGGTTTTGAAGTACCAGAGTGGTCTACATAGGTACACCCAAATAGAGATGTATTTATTGGTCATCTCCTTAATGGGAGCTACTTATCGATATGCAATCAAAATTGAGTAGAAATTCAAGCAGTAGAGTAAGTGGGAGTTTGGGTTTGAAAACATGCCACAACAAAAGCATGACAAAGGAAAACCTAACTCACATAATGAAGAAAAGAGAGAGGAAGGCCAACCTCAAGAGAGCCAGTCCAAGATGTAGGCAAAGAAGGGTAACGACAAGTCTAAGAAATACACCGAAAAGTGGTGTGAGTTCCATAACAGGCCTTGGCACAACACTGATGAATGTCACTTGAAACAATCATTGGTGGTCGAGCTCAATGAAAAAGAATCAGAACTTGACCTGGAATCTGATTCAAGTCACAATAAAGGGAAACAAATCATCGATACAGAACCCACTTCTACCATCGCAACCACAACAATACAACCAGAAGAACCAGAGGAGCTTGAGGAGGGGGAGCGCTGCTTCCACTCACAGACGTGGGTAAAGGGGAATCCATTGCATTTCATTGTTGACAATGGGAGTTAGAAGAACCTGATCTCATCTGAGGTTGTCAAGAGATTGAAGCTGCCAATGATGCCACACCCCCAACCATACACCATCACATGGTTGAGTCAGGGATGAGACATTTGTGTAAGCCAATAGTGCCACCTGTCCTATGACATCAAGCCCTTAAAGGATGAGGTAGTGTATGATGTTGCCCCACTTGAATTCTATGATGTTCTTTTAGGACAACCATATATGTGGAAATTTCATGATATCTATGAGTCTTGGCCCCAAAATGTCATTGTTACTCTAGAAGGTCAACTCTACAGGGTACCAGAGGTAGTTTCGACTAATATCTCAACAAAACAATGCCACAAAGTAAAATCCCATACTACAAAGTTTAGCCTCTTCACAATCCAGTCAGAAGGTGAAAAGAAGGACACTGCGACCACTATAGCCTCATTCCATGATGTTGATATCCAATAGAGGTAGGTCGATACTATTGGAGAGGAGCACAAACAAAATGAGATTCTTCCATATGTTCAACATATCTCTATTGGCCACGACGCTTTTCAGGTGTGTTTGGGGTTCCCACCAGCAACCCCCGTTGATATAACTCTTCTTGCTACATCTTTATCGACAAAGTCTTCCCACACTTAGAGCAAGGAAGATCATGCACCCAGATTTGTCGAATGGATCCAACACCTCCAACAGGTTCATGAAATCCTTCCATAGGAAAATTACAAGCATGACATCTACTTCAACAAGGTAAGCGACTCACCAAGGTTAAGATTCAACATAAGTTTCCCCATCTCCCGAGGGAACTTGACGCAATGGGGACCATTGCTTCCTAAGGGGAAGGAATGATCCAGGTGGATTTCGATGGCCAACCACCTTTTCCACTGAATCAACATTTCGAGCCTATGGTTTTGATAAACCATGATATTCACCCTTTTGATGGGGAATGGAATGTAATACCATCTTCATTTGTTAATTATAGACATCATGTAATGATATTATGTACATGCCTACAACATAGTGTTAATGCATTGGATTCCATTAGAACTCCACAGTTAAGCATGCTCGGGCTAGAGTAGTACTGGGATGGGTGACCACCCTGGAATTCCTAGTATTTTACATGCCTATGGAATTTTATAAACTTATATTAATTTATCCCACATGCATCATGAGAATTGTTCTCCTTTCACTCTCTCATATATAATTGAGGTGAAGGATGCCATTTAAGCATGCAATGGAGTGTGATGTAAACCTTGTTGCGAATGAAGCATAGCCAACATCTGTTTCTCTTTAGATATAAACTACCCCATTCTGCCAGTTTGTGTTCTACATTGTTTTTTTATCTGATTCAGTAATAAAAGTTGTGTTTCACTGTATTTTTGCGTTCTTTTCTATATTTTTTCTTTTGTCTCATTTCGTTCTCAGCATAATCTAGATCATTATGACCCTTCAAAATATTCAAACAACCCTTCACACATCACTCCCTCATTATCATACTACATTACCTGTTCAGGGTAACCCCATTGTCCCATTGTCGGAGCAAGAATCCATACCTTTGGCCCCACTAGCCATATGTATACCACAACAATTAGAAGACTTCCCATAAAAACCACCTAATTCACCTATAAGTCATGTCTGTCATATTCCTCCTCCCCTCATTACACATGATCCACACACATGCATGGATATATGGTGCATTTCATCTAGTGAAGTCCCTTCCCCTCCTTTCACTGATCCACTCACCCCGACATAAAACAATGACCACCCATCAACATCTTCTATGCCTTCCATAAATGATCACACCATAAAAAACCTAGATCAAACTAGTGATGCAACCAACCTACCCCTATAATAAATATGGCCATACAACCCTCCGTGCGGACCCCATCCCAAAAACACACAATATCAAAATATGCAAGAGGTCTTGACCACTTACCCATATCTACTGTGAGTTGAATAGGTGCCCCCAAACTCTCACAAAGCTCACAAATGAAGCAACATAGTCAACCAGAGTTCAACTTGCACGAGTACAAATGAGATGGTATTGTGGGCCCCATGCCTATATATATGCCTCCCCCCTCCCAAACTTCCAACCCCTCCTATAGAATCCCAAGATCTCCTTTTTTCTCACAGTTTGCGGCAACACGATCCTGACACTCTCACCTACACGTTGGTATCACCCTCTTTATAAATTTTTCTGATGCCCCGAGGCACCTTCCCCTAGCCTCGGGCACATGTACACATGCTCACTATCACTTTTATCAAATAATTGTCATATATTCTTTATCATAAGATATTTTTCACGCTGGGTATTTGGTTTTTATGTGTGCAGGTACTTGTTCAACAACCTTACCACCTATTGAATTTTGGCCTCCCTACACACCCTTAAGGTATATGTTCAAAACTGACATTTAATTGCACCCTCTGCGAACAATTGCATCTCACAATCACACCCTCTGAAATTCACCTCTAGGATCATCAAACCTGGCTCTTTGGTACCATCACCTCCATTGCATTGTGGTACTGTCACCCAATAGCATTCCCACTTACATGAGTTGTCTCATAAATATTTTTCCCTTGACAAATTGACACTCATGCTTCTCTTTCCTTTAGGATCATAAGTCCTAACAATTTTGCACTTCAAAGAATGAAACTCATGCTTTTTCTCATCATATTGCTAACCTTCCCATTTCAGAATCCCAAATTACATGGTTCTTGTTACATTAAATGCACCTCTACATTCTCATTTAACCCTCCATCTCATCCAAAATCAATTTCCCATCTGCACGATCATCCTCCATTCATATACCTGGTATAGAAAACCACCCAAAACCACCCATAGGCCCCCCACCCTTCATCAGTTACATTCCATTACTTGCACCCCATGCATGCCAAGCCATACTTCATTGGGGCGCCCATTTCTGTATGTGCACTTTCAACCCAAATTATTCTTTATTCATTTTCAACATATTCATAGATGATTTCCATCATAGTTGATGACATTTTTTCCCTTGGCATAAAGAAACCCATGTCGGCCTTGGTTGGGGCATCCCGTTTTCCTTGATATATCTACAAAATATCCTTCCAGTGGAAAAAATCCCAAGTATCACAAACCTCCTTGTCCCAAACCTCTATATTTTGACCTATCCTACATCTCTTTGAAATCTCATCCATTCAACACAATTTAACCAACATTTGGTCATCCCCCTGACACTAGATCATGTTTTATGGTTACTAACATCCATCCATATAACCCCAACCAAGGGTAGTTCTTGAGTCCCTTATATTCTGAACTTCGTCCAAATTACCAGTTCATCCACATTCTACCTAGTACAATTCCTAATACTATTTTGATCAATCGATGTGAAGAATCCATTTTCTTCTTGCAGTTACGCCTCCCTACCTGTCGACGTCAGCACAAATTTCCAAGAAGGTGGAAGTATATTGACTCTCATTCCCTTTTTAATGAGCAGTCTCAGACGAAACAAAAAGAGTCCTAATTTCCTTATGATTTCGTTGACCCCCATAACATTCAACCTCAACACAGTTTCATGTTAGAGTGGGTCTTACTATGCGACCTTTGTAGTTTTCAGTAGCAGTCAGAGACCTATGAATTGGATAGGCCATCGATGCCTTCACATTATTGACTCCTTACACCATTTTCCATTCCTCGATTTAGAGCCAATTCACTAATCTGAAACGTCATCTATCGTTATTGATTCCCCCGAGGGCCATGTAGATATCCACTTCATCAACATGTTTAAGTTACCGTTATACAATTCTAGATTCATGATACGAGAATGGGGAATGACTACCTCGTTTGTACACATATTTTTATCCCTTTTCTCAAAGAATAATGGGTTCCAATAATTATCCCCATTCCCTCCCTAGGATTTCTCTCATCATTTCTCCCTATAGTATCTCCAACTCTCCTACACAATGACATCACCAACAAAAGAAACAGTGTTGTATTTCAACTATACACATGCTCCTAACCTCACACATCAGGGGGCATCTGTTATCACCAAAACATTGCTCATAGAAATACAAACAATGGTTGAAGAAAGTACCAACACAACATATCAATTAACAACTCTCCATCATTTACAAAACTAAATCAACAAGTCACAAAACTATATAAAAAGTCCCATGGATATTTTTGTAGTTTCCTCGAAGCCAACCTGTGCACATCTGCACGAGCCAACATAAGAGAATTTGTGCAAATTGCGCGGTCTGCATGAATACCCTCATAGAGACATGCACAGATGCGGAAACAACACATTAATGCACTTGGTTGAGCCTCAACCACTTCCATATGGAGGTGTACCATGACAAGACACCCAAATCGTTCTTAAATCTAGCTTTGGGGCTATTGAAGGGATAGGTGGTACCTCTCAAAGGGCCCTTATTCAAACTTGAAACTATTTATGTAATAGCTTGTAATTATCCTATAAATACATTCTTGACGGATGTAAGCAAAGAAGGAATTCATTAGTATTGTTATGTTGCTCAATTTGCTTTTGGAGAAGCCATCTATTCTCTTGTGAGCTATTTGAGAATTCATAGAAAGTGCTATACTTCTCACCTCTTGAGAATTTTAACAATAAGTTCTTCACCATTGTTACTCCATTGTTAGGAGAGTAGAGATCTATTTTGGGGGACTCAAGAGCCCTCCCAAGGAGGAAGAGGGGGTTCATAAATCCCCATACCTCTAGGTGTTATTAATTCGAAGATCAGTCCTATTGGTGGCTATTCCTTGTTCCATTTTCATGTTTCCATTTGAGTTCTATCCATTGTTAGTTTAGTTTTATGTTCCTTGTTATTTTCTATGTTACTTTCTTTGTGGTTGATCCACTAATAAACTAATCAATTTTTGTGCTTCCTTGTTGGCCTAACTAGGTGGTGAAGTGCCTTGTTTTTGCTCACCCAAGTGGAAAAACAATCACAATAAAGTGCAATGTATAACTTTTTAATACAAGTACCTAAGATATTTTTTTGGAATTGGTAAGCTACTGAACAAACAAGATGGAGAATTTCCATGAAGTTTCAAATAGACATAGTACATAGCACAATCCAAAGAATAAAGAGTTGCCGCTGAGACTTAAATCAAGAAACAATGCTACATAAGTGAATGTCGTGCTATGAAAGTGAAGAATTCACCATGACCCTTGTGATGAGGAAAATGCTACATACGATAACTTCAAGAAGACTCAATGTCCTCTGTTGCTGTAGAAAAATGGTATGCCAATTTAACTTTAATGAAAACCGTGTATTTTTTCACTCAACTCAAAAGAAAAATCAATAAAATAAAATGCATACATCCATGAATACAATGGAAGATCAAGGGTTTGGAAAGTCCATGAATCCTTTCCTCATGGCTTGACAATGCATCATCCATGAAAACCTTTAAGAATAACTATAATCTTCAACACTATCCAACAATAATGAGGACTCCCAAGACAATAGAATGTGATTGAAGGAACATTTACCTTTAGTGTTGGAGAAGCAAGGACAATTTCAGAGAAGAAAAAAAAAGAAAAATAACCCCACAAGGAATTATGAGAAAATGGAGTGCTTGAAAAGGAAAGTGATGACAACTACCTCTTTGCAATTGAAAAAAAAAATCCTTAGGTGAGAAATATTTTGGAGCACTGAAGGACACCTCGATAACTCGAAAACCAATTTTTTGGCAAGGTCCTCCTATGAAAAAAGAAGAAAAAATAAAAGCTTGTTGTGGAATCCTAGAGGCTACATGATACTGTCAAATTATTATGTTGAATATTCTAGTCATTTGTATTTGTTGCATAATTTTGGGTGTTTTATGATAATGTTATATTCATCATATTCAATCTTTAATATTTATGATACTTTACAATGCCTTCAACATTGCCAAATTTCTTCTACACGAGTAAAAACAAAGATGTTTCACTCTGCTAAAAAATGAAGATTTGATTTTGTTGTAGAATGAAGAATCCACCTACTACAAGATGAAAATCCAAATCCAAAACAAAAGAATACTTGAAGGAGTTCTAGCATGTGCAAAATTAACTAGCACATCTTCATACTAGTTTCTTTATCTAACTCAGATATATTGGGCCACTTTCCTCGAGACTTTATCCAATCCATTTCTTTTTCAAACATATATTGGATAAATTGTCATGCCTATATTTCATATTATCCTCAACCATGACATTATTTTTTGATACTCCCATCAACTTAGTCCACCCTTTCCAAAGCTCATACCCTACTTCATCGACTCAGGATAGGGGGAAGGGGTGGGAGCAAGATACCATCTCATCAATAATTTTTTTATGCTTATGACTCAAAGTCTATATGATCTCAAGAATCAATAGAGTCTCCAAAATATGAGCTTGTGGAATCATCCAAAAGAAAATTTGAAAACGAAACATATTGAAAGGAGAAGATTGAGGAAAGAGGCTGAAAACAATGCTACATAGTGTTGGAAATGCTAAAAATAATGTTGTAGAGCATTGGAAATGTTGAAAATAATGTCAGAGAGTGATAAAACAATGAAAACAATGTTGTAGAGTGATGGAAACAATGAAAATAGAGTTGTAGAATGATGAAATCAATGATACATAATTATGCAAATAGTTACTACATTAAATAAAGTGATGGTGTGATTGCTTGATTCACTAAGTCTTCTAGAAGCTAAATGTTCCAAGTAGAAATACATTGCAGAAGAAAATAAAGGAGGTGTAATTTTACGAGATCATCATAACCAATCTATTTCAGTTGTACTCTAATGAAACGATAATTTCTTGTAATGAAGACAATAAATTTGATGAGTTAGAAAAGTATAAAGTTGAAAAGATGGAAACTATTTTTAAGCGAGAGTAGGGAGTACTAGACCATGTGCATTTGGAAATACAACAAATTGAAAATCTTGTTCTCACTATTGCGTTAATACTGCAACCAACAATTATTTAATGCTACCACACATAATTATGCATAGAGATTTGAAATCTTTGTGTGTTGAGATCATGCTTGCAGTGGAAGATAGTATCACTGGCTATGTAATTGTAGGAGTAACTCATAGTAGTGGGGGATAGGCTTATTGAAATTGATGTTAAAATGAAATGCATGAATATTCAAGCAAATTACACACATTTTCAATGGAAATGGAAAGCGATGAAGAAAATTAAAGTCCATTTGCAAAAATCTTCTACTATGCAGAGTTTGAGAGAGGCTACAAATAATGATGGAAGTGTTAATGGAATTGATTTTAGTTCATCTAAAATATTGTGTTGATGAGAGACACTCACCATAGGTCCACAATGCATCCGTGTATTATTTCAACCAACGATGGTAGAGTGGTGTTTACATTACAATTTTCCTAATCATAATGAAGAGTGGAAGTTATCAATCTATGAGTACATAGGGCCTTCTATTCAACATGCCAGACAACCATGTATATTTTTTGTTTTCCAATCAAGACTCATGGATGATACTTATAGATTTTGATACTATAATAGTTTCCATCGAGAAAATATAATTGATCACACATTGACTCTACTAAAGATTTGACTGCCACTAACTGTAGAAGAATTTCTAAAGTATGTCAAAGCATTTCATCTATCTTATGTTTTAATATTTACAAGTTCAAAGAGCACTCTAGAGATGGAGGAATATAAGGCTTTTGAGGGAATTAGTACTCGATGAATTCATTTAAATTCATATTTAGATGCCGAAGAACAAAAGAAAAAACAAAGGGATAGGTAGAGGTATACCTACAAAATGTAGTGACAACTAAGGGACCACAATGAGCAGTTGAAGATGGCAACAATCTACAACAAGGGCGGACAATTAGAGACATCCAATTAATATTCCTATCCTTTCCCTTTATTTTAGTTGCAAAGGGGACATGCAACTTTTCAATTGAGGGGTATGTTGAGGCCACGAATTGCCTACTTTTGCTCATCCTTTCTTAACTATTTTTCCTTCCATAAGCCCCCAAATATTCCTTTCCATACTTGAAATATTGTCGTAATCATCAATTATTAGCCATTGTATTTATTTGCTTATGAATTGATGTGTTTGGCATAATTATGAGATAAAAATGAGGGTATATTTGGATTTCATAAGTAAGTCAATCCATATGTATTATTTTCATATGTTGTGGAATAGTATGACACAAAATTCTATGCTATCAAATTTTGTGTTTATTGATGGTTCACATTTGTGTGAAAGATGTGTGTTTTATAGAATTCACCATTGGATTGGATTAGTGCTACAACATACTTCATTAAGTTAAAGATTATTTTCATAACCTTGCAATCCAAAATCACAGGGATTAAGGATGTGCCTCTCACCATGTGGCACACTAAGCATGCTGATATATAGCTCAATGTAGCCATGCAAAAAGGGGAGAAGTTACAAAACTCAAGTAAATGGTCATTTCTTAGATTATTCACTGATGGCTAGAAACATGTCCCTCCTGAGTAGGAATTTTGGAGGGAGACGCAATTTCATTGGGATTTGTTCCAGGGAATATCTATGCTCATTTTGTATTTAAATCAATTATTGTAGCCTAGGATAAGTTAGCCAACATAGCCAACAAGTGATGCAATTAGTTTTCTTTCAAATGGAACAATGTAATTTGGAATCTATTAGATAATGTGATACTAGAGTCATTGTTTAACTTGCTTGCTCGAAATAGTGTTTCTCTTTAAGGGATTCAATACATTGCTTTCTTCAGAGTGAGGGCTCACTTTGAAGCTAGAACTGGTGGTTGAATCCCATCATAGAATAGATTGCTTGATATTTATTTATTTAATAGTTGTAGCTTGCTTTCATTTTTTTGTTGTTGTGTGTGTGTGTGTATATTTCTATATTATTATGAAATAACATTTGTTCACAGATCCATGGATTCTCTAGTTGCATGTTCCATGGTTAAAGAATCCATTTTACATTCATTCTATAGCTGTAGTTGCTTGTGGATTCCTCTTCCAACATGCCACAATCACATGGTTGGTTGAGGAATCAATGTGTTGGTTTGAATAATGTGTTTCAGGGTAAATTTCTCACTTTCCATGGAATATATATCTTTCTTTGAGTGGCATGCGATTCTTCTTCTAGCATGCCATGATTTGATGGTAGGCTGAGGAATATTTTTACTTGTTTTCATTAGATTAGATTTACTTTTTTCAAATGCGTGATTTACTATTCAATAATTAGTTGCATTTCCACATCATTCATAGAATAAAAAGAAGCACATTTTAACAACATTCAAATCTGTTAAGAACCAAACATCAATATAGCATAGAAAAACCTCAGGAAAAGTACTCAAC
>ML783113.1:912367-922972 GCA_009831015.1 Picea engelmannii
GCCATACATATGAGAGAGTTCCCACCTCTAGGCCAAGGTGAGAGGGACTCTAGGAAGGTGATCCATCTCATTAAACCTAGTTAATTGGCATTTTTTTCTCATTCAATTTGTTGGTAAAAATTGATCTGAAACCTAATTGAATTGCCCTAAATCACCTACAGTCATGAGTTATCATTAACAATACTTTAAGGTCCTAATTGGTCTATTATATTCCCCTCTCATCTTCACCCTATTTTTTCTTACCTTAGGGTTTTTCAGTTTTCCTCGAAAACCAAGTGGTGAATCCACTTTCCTCTTTACCCATTTTATTAGTGTGTGCATGCTTGGATCGTCATCCATCTTCTCCTTCATGCTATGTGTGGTAGAATTAATCCATTCACCCTATTACATTTTGGCAAATCCACTAGGAAGTTCCCATAAATCAATCCTTCTTTGAGTGAAGGATCCTTCTTCCTTTTCTTCTTCATCCCCTACTCCCACCATAGGGGTAAGCATATCAATATTTTATGAGAGTGGGAGGGTCTCTCCTCTCCCTCTCTCACTCTTTTCCATGCTACTCCATAAGGTATCCCCCTCTCTAGGTCTATATGTCTCTGTGATAGAATTCATTCAAGTTAAAACCATTAACATGTTAGCTAAGTTTATTGTTAGCTAAGTTTATTCACATGATCCCCCTTCCTAGAATTATCATTTGGAAATAATTTATGATGTCAAGAATGACTTTCTTGAACGTATAATCCATTCTATAGGTTACTATTTGTGGATTCATAGCTCTATTTACTAGTGTAATTCCCATCCTCCTACTAAAGAAGAAGATGGAAAATCCCCTTATACCTGAGAGAATTATTACTCTCGACACGAGGACTTCTTTCTCTCATGAGATCCTATCTCACCCCTTTATAAATAACTCATCAAAGATAGATGACCCCTCTTTCCATTTATCTCTCGGGTCGTATCTCCGCCCATTGGAAGGTCCAAGCCAATTTTGGATGCTTACCCCTATCACTTCCTTATCCTTATATCCCTTAATCATTAATACTTATGTGATGGCTACACTCACCTTACCTTAGACATTAACCCACACAATCCAAATTTACATATAACCACATCAATATTAACCATGATATTCTTCGAATGTTGCCTAAGGAATTCTCAACATCCTTCCCAAGCATTTAAGAGGTTCCCTACCCTAGACAAGTTTCCATAAAATAATTCTTTCTAATGAGAACCGAATTCTCATGACAACCATAACACAACCCACCAACCAAGTACAAATCTCAATGTATGTCCCAAAACAAGCACACATCCCAAAAATTCCTTAGGGGAAAACATACATCCAAAAATTCTCCTAACCACGAGGACAAGTATACCTCTCAACAACTTTGAAGCATCTTAGACAAGTATTCCTCCCAACCATAACACCCACTCAAACTTATTTTTCACAATTTTTTGGATATGTATTGTTACCAACAATATCACAACCCCAAACTATTACATTTTAGGGGGGGTGGTCCCTATGCACAATTTTGAAAACAAAACTTCCCTTATTTAGTTCAAGACCATTCCCTTAGCCATGTGTGGGGAGTGGTGGTAAGATGTCCCATCCTAACAAAAGTGTACCTTTTTTTAGTGGTCATACTCATAAAAAATCACACTTTAGTAGTAGAGGAATGTGCAAAACCACACGACTTTCCTTTAACTAAATCTTTAGATAACCTCCTACACCCTCCCCACTATCAACAAACATGGTTCCCTCCAAATATACTAGAGTTACCTAATTTTGTAGGCACTTTGGAGAAGATAGTAGGTGCCACTTTGAGGCTTTCACCATGATGGATTGCTTCAAGATTATGGGCAACAACAATATCTCAATTAAGCTCTTTATACACTCTCTAATAGGTGATTCCCTTCAATATTTCCATCATCTAATAGGTGATTCCCTTCAATATTTACATCACACTTTCGGGTTTGGAGAAAACCCCCTTGGATTTGAGAGGGGGATTCATGGGTTTGATGATGGGATTTGTGGGATTGTGTTGGAGATTCACACCCAAAAGGAAATCCTAATTTGATGTTGAATTATGGAGGGGCTTCTATGGTGACCCCTAAGGATTGTATATAAATAAGAGAGGTAATTGTGACATTACACATCATGTAGAGTGTGTGGAGACATGATGGAGATAACATAAGTGATTATTCATTTGTGCTAGGAGGATTGATGATCTCAGCTAAGGGGAAGTTTGCAAGGTGGTGAATTTGGCCCAAGAGAGAGAAGCGGAGAAGGTCGCATGTGTGGAGAATTTTTTTTCATACCATACATGGTTCACAGGAGGACAAAGCATGTATATACGCGGGTTGCAGACGAACAAATTGTGTATAGGGTATACACAATTTGAAGTGGATAAAAGAACATATTTTCGTGGGTTTCTAATTGGTGAATTACGTATCTGAAGTTTATGAATAGGTACATATCCATATAGGATGACATGTGATGTTAGCAGTCTGTACATGTGGTTTACAATAGATTCATGTGAAAAGGATATTTCCAGATATTGTGTAGGTTTAGATTTTTGATTTATATGATCATTGGAGAACAAGGTAGTTCTCAATTTTGGTAACTTTGAAGGACAAGGTTGTCCTCAGATTTTGGTGATATTGTATTGGTTGGGAGGGCTGGTTTTCCCCTTAGGATTTTTGATGATAACAATATTACAGAACTGAAATTGTGTCTCATGTGTATTGATGATTCATCTTTGATCTTTGTGTTTCCGTTGCATATGTTTTCATTCAATAATTTTAGTGTAAATTTGTTCAGTGATAATAGTTAGTGTTTTACTATTAAATCACTAGGAAACAATTTTCAGATCTCAAATTAGTCACATAGAGTGCATGTGAAAATTGAAATGATTTTAGAGCTTGGGATTTGAAGAGAAGGGGATCATCTTGAGGCACATATTTGTATAAAACACTGAAGGAGTGTCATTTTTGTTTCAGGCAGGTCACAAGTGATTACTCTAAGAAGGAGATACAATGATGGTTGCAGGTGGAAACACGTTAGATGGTATCCAGTTTGATACATGGAGAAGACTATCCAGACGAGGAGTTAATGTGGAATATTGCAGCTCGGTGGTGTGGCAAGTTGGGAGTTCTGGTGGATTGTTGGAGAGCCCAGATCAGAATAGTATATTGTGTGGCAGATTTCCATCCATGTGGATGGACTTCCGGTGACTTGTCATAGTAAGTTTTGATGGGTACAACTTGGATGTTTTGGCATGAATGAGATAGTTTTATGTGTATCACATGTTGATGAGATAAAGTCTTCATTGGGCCAGAGAGTTTCACATTGTCAAGGTATGACGATGTATGAGGTATTTGACCCTTGAGGATGAGGAAAATACAAAGATGATTTGCAAAGGTGTAGAGTGGAATAGACTGAGTTTTCAACCATATATTGGGACTATTCATATGGGGACACAGGTTCAGTGGTAGCATGTGCAAACAGAGAAATTTTTTGGTGGCTTGGATGATGGACTTGGGTAGAAGTTCATTGGATGGTTGTGACTCGGGGAAGCATGATTATTTCCTTGGAGGATTGCATGGTTCTTATCCAGTGAGAGCCACTGAAACATGACAGGGGCACAAGATTTGTTCATGAATTTCACAGTGTCTAACTCAGGTATGTATGAGGATATTGGTAGGAGGATCAGACATGTAGTACAAGGATCTAGATAAGTGATATTCCAGATGGAATCAGGGGGTGTGTTGCCAATGGAAAATGTGGTATGGGTGCCAGGAGTGTGTTCTTAGCCTAAGGGATTGAGGAGTAGGACTATATAGTGTTGTTCTAGGATGGATAGGTGTTATTGGATGTTGAGTTGGTATTACTAGGTTTTGGGAACCTTTTTTGTATGGGATATGCACACGAGAGATGTTGTCAGGGTTTGAGAGGATATGGATTGATTGTATCCAGGATGAGACTCAGTTGGTGTCCAACGACGATACCAATGGTTTGAGTATCATGACTATGGTAATTTTTCTTCACAGTGTCCACACCTGAGGGGAAGTGGAAGAAGGCAACAAATATAAAAAATAGAGGTTGATGAGGTTGCATACTGGTTCCAGAGGGAGATATTGTTGGTATCCTCCCTTTCAGGTATAGTCTCTAGCATTGGGACTTAGTTGGTGGATAGCGGAGCATCTTTCCATATGACAGGTGTTATAGAGTTGTTTGAAACTTTCACCAAGACTGGCTCATACTTGTGTGTGAAGCTTGGCATGGGAGTCAAGCATGCAGTACGAGGATCTAATATAGTATCATTGTAATTGGATTCAGTAGAGGTGTTGAGGGTGTCAAATGTGTTATGCTTGCCAAAACTTAGGAGGAGTATTCTCTCAGTCTCAGAGATTGAGAGAAAGGGGTACCATACATTATTTTGAGTTAGACAGGTGTACTTTATTCCCAGAGGATCTAACTTCAGATCAACATTGGTTCTTGGAGTTAGAGAGGGCCAACCTATGTGTGTTGTGACTAGTAGGAGAAGAGAGACATATGCTGAAGAGTAGGTAGTTCCACAAGAGGTGAGGCAGGTGGCCCCACCAGTAGTACCGACTCAGAGGGAGTCCACCCTCATGATCTAGTAGGGAGGACTAGCCTCCAAGGAATATGTAGAGGACAGTGGTTAGGGAGCAAGTAACTCTAGAGGTTGTTTGGACTTAGAGGTAGTCATGAGGATCAGAGGAAGTCTGACTTCAGAGGGAGTCATGAGGCTCAAAGGGAGATTCAATCTCTTAGTGGGATCCAAACTTCAAGTCCATATGGGAGAGAGGCATATTCCAAGACTGCCAAATTGGTATCATGGGTTGAGATGGCCAGACAAGAGGTTTAGAGGCAGAAATATTCTATGAGAAGGATGTCTTCCAGGATGGGATCATGTGAGACAACAATATTTTCTTAAGTGATCAAGGATGCAACCAATCATGAGGACTGGAGAGAAGTATTTTCTTTGGTGATAGAAGGAGCATACAATCATATGGATTGGAGATAATATGTGGTAGAGGATCCAGCATGGGAGATAGATATACTTCCAGGTGATGATGGAGGATGAAATTCCTCCCTTGCTAATATGGAGTGTTTATTTTTGTAGCTTCGGGAAGGTAGTCTCACATGACCCTAGGTATTTGGCATGTGGGAATCATCATGGGCACCACATCACACTTTCGGTTTGGAGAAAACCCTGTTGGATTTGATTGGGGGATTCATGGGTTTGATGAAGGGATTTGTGGGCTTGTGTTGGGGCTTCACACCCATAAGGAATGTCTAATTTGATGTTGACTTGTGGAGGGGATTCTATGGTGACACCTTAGGATTGTATATAAAGAAGAGAGGTCATTGTGACATTACACATCATGTAGAGTGGGTGGAGACATGATGGAGCTATCATAAGTGAGTATGCACTTGTGCTAGGAGGATTGGTGATCTCTGCTAAGGGGAAGTCTGCAATGTGGTGAATCTGGCCCATGAGAGAGAAGCACAGAAGGGCATTCACGCGGAGTAATTTTTTTGTATCATACATGGTTTGTAGGAGGACAAAGCACGCATATAAATGGGTTGAAAACATATGAATTACATATAGGGTATATGCAATTTGCAGTGGAGAAAACAACATATTTCTGCAGGTTGCTAGTTGGTGAATCATGTATCTGAAGTTTCTGGGCAGGCATATCCGTACAGGATAACAAGTGATGTCAGTAGGCCGTACATGTGGTCTAAAACATATTCATGTGCAGAGGAGATTTCCAGATATTGCTAAGGATTGGATTTCAGATTTATATGATTATTAGAGAACAAGGTTGTTCTTAGTTTTGGTGACTTTGGAGAAGAAGGTTGTCCTCTTATTTTGGTGATATTGTATTAGCTAGAAGGGCTAGTTTTTCCCTCAGGATTTCTGATGATAACAAGATTTCATTACTGAAATTGTGTCTCATGTGTATTGATGTTTCATCTCTGATATTTGTGTTTCCACTGCATATGTTTTCAGTCAATAATTTCAGTGTAAATTTGTTCAATGATAACAATTAGGGTTTTACTATTAGATCACTAGGAAACAATTTTCAGATCTGAAATTAGTCACATAGAGTTGCATGTGAAAATTGGCATAGGTGTCTTATTTCTCTTCTTACACAATTTTACATACCTAGATTCCAAATATGGATCCATGGTTGTCTTCTGTAGTTCATAATATTTCCATAGACTGCTCCTAAGCCCCCAAAAAACTTCCGAGCAAGGAGTTATGCCTTCTAGAAGTAAATTGGTACTGAAATTTGACCTTAACTGTTTCAGTTCTAACTTTCTCATGAGAGATATGTTTTGTGCTCGAAGTATCTCATTGGAAATATTTCTTCGAGTTCTCGTGGATTTCAATTACCTAAAAAAGTCATTTAGGGCCTCAAAAATGCCCCACAAGTTTATTACCTTCAAAAACTATAAAATTTTGTAGAAATTTGACTGTTTTACTATTATAACATCTTTTAAATTTGAGTCGTTGATTTCAATAAAGTGAAATATTCGTCATTGATCCACTACACCTTCCTTGGGCCCACAGATGAATTTCCACCGCCGATCACCAACTCAAAGCAATATGAACCGTTTATTTACAACACAACATCAACACTCGACAATTCTCTTTGGCAAACCAAACTTGCTTGTGAATCTTCCTGAGCCCCAAATATCCATATCTCTCCATCTATAGCCAACAAAGCATAATATTCGTTATATTCAATATACATCATTTACATATTACATCGCTTGGACCTCGACTATATATTACATTTACAATATACATTTCTAGTTTGGGGTTTGAAAACGGGGATGTTACATTGTCATCTAGGTAGTAAAGAGTGGGGTGCACTACATTTATACATTGAAAATAATCTCAACTAGATGAAGGTATAGTAGAATGGTGTAATGAAGTTAATCACAATTTATCATTGAGTGGGGATGCATAGTTGATTATAAGAGCTTATGTGGATAATTATACAAATATGATACAAAAGTCAATTGATCTGGTATATGGATGTAAGCATTACCCATTGATTTTAAATTTTTATTTCCCATTTATCTTTTTGGTCCCTTAATTTAAATAGTACATATATTTATCAATTGACAATTAATTTTTAACATGTTGAGCATGTAGGTGAAGCATCAAAATTATTTTTAATATGGTACCAAACCTATGAAATTTTTTTACTGTGGGATAACTGCATGCTTTAAGGTTACTGATATTTCCCATAGGGGTGGCAGATGTCCAAGTACATCTAATTTGAGATACTATAGTTATTTGGAAGATATACTTGATGTAGACTTGAAGTCCTTTAAAGTAGTTCTCTTTAAGGTCGGGTGGCATAGATTTTCACTACGAGGTGATGAAATCATTTTTATTGATCATGATAATGGATTTACCATGATTAATACCACTATCCATGAGGTGAATACAAATCCCTATGTTCTTTTGAGTCAATGCAAGTAGGTATTTTATTTTGAAGGTGCCAAGTAGAGTAGGTTGGTCAATTGTTGTTAGATTTGATCCAAGAGGAAGGGATATAAAGTATGTACTAGAAGAATACGATCATGAAGAAGACTAATAAGATGGAGGAGAGAAAGAATAAGTGTTAGAGGAAGAGGTCCAATAAGTTTAGCATCCAATCATTGACTCACATCTTGTGGATCATGTTAATGATGATGATTATATGGATCCTAATGACTTCGTGTTAGACATCCCAGATGTGGTTGGGGACAATAATTTCAATGATTCATGTTGACATTTCTTGTTGTTTAGAGTCCATAATCGATCCTCTTGTCTTGTGAATCCAAGTAGGATGTTGAGTTTGTCTCTAATTTTTTATGCAATTGTGACTCTTTGGAATGTAAGAAGAATTCTTTCATTTAGAGTGATGTTGATAAGTTGATAGAACTGTTGGAAAATGGATTTAATGCAAAGGAAAGTAGATCTGAGAGAGTGGTGATTGAGGTGGATATCGGTGGCTACCCACCTTTTCCAATTGGTTCAAAACAGTTTTCTGACAATTTTGGCAATTTACTATTTTTAGCTGTTTTAACTTCTGGGGCCATTTTGATGGCCTAAATGAAGGTTTTTTAGGATCGAGCTTCTCAATGATAGATGAAGGTATGATTGAGTCCCCAAAACGAATCTCCTCAATGATACCTTTTGAACGGGCTATCATACACCTAAAACGAATATAGTATGCAACAGTTACTACCCCAGGAAGTTGATGTACTAACTTACCCAGACGAGGCCCACATGACTTTTGGTGCTTCATCTCCTAGAGTTAGGTTTTTGGATGTCTAGATTTTTTGGAATTCCTGTTTATTGTAAAAGGGCCTCCAAATACTCATTTTAATGATCTTCTTGTGAATGAGCACAACCATCACATCTCTTCTTAGAGATAAGCCGCCAACATTCCAACAAGCTTGTTTCCGCTGCATTTTACAGTTTCAACTTATTTCCTTATTGAATAGAAAACCAGTTTTACTATATCTCTATTATTTTGTGTTTAGCACCTATTAATAATATGTAGTCATTTCATTCTGCTCATAAAATCCAGATCAGTGGTACCAGAGCAGTCTTCTCCTTGTCGTCTTAATGCATGTCCCCAATGAGGTCGGAGTACAAAGAGTTGGGTCTCGAGCTTGTTTCTCTTGAGGAAAAAATATCTCGCACGCCCAAGCGACCTATCATGGCAGGAGAAAAAAAATATGAAGGGACATGAGATCCTTTCAAACTGTTGATTGAGGAATCCCTCACACAATAAAGGAAAGCACAAATCCTTCAGTGGCTACCAACAAGCGACACATATTCTTCGAGCAGAGGTGACGCCCCCTTCAAGGTAAAAATAAACTTCGATATTCATATATTTGAATTTCAGATAGACGTAGATGCTGTAGACAAGTGGTTGAATATACTAGAAGGGTTTTTTTTCTGTCCATAACTTTTCGAATAGAGAAAAAATTACTTTTGCACTCCTCAAAGCCGTTCCCCATGTCAAAGATTGGTGGGAAACTTTCTGTGAGCAAAAGGAAATAGAGGAACCCTCATTATTTACAGTCACATCCACCTGGGAATCCTTCATGGATGATATTAAGGAACAATACTACCCTGTCATAAATTATGACGACTTGTATACCAAATGGACCACATTGCGGCAAGAAAGTGACCAAGCAGTGCTAGATTTCACAAATATCTTCCATACCTTGCACACCAAGTTGGGTATCAAAGATTCGAAGCAACATATGGTGCTCAAGTATCGCGATGCTCTACATAGATACATCCAGACTAAAATGGAATTTATTTACATCTCATCCTTGGGCACGACCTACCGATATGCCGTCAAAATCAAGCAGAATCTTAAACAAAAGACGCGACAATTTGGGCTTGGGAACCCCACACAAAAAAATCTAGGAAAGGGTGGCCCCAAACCACAGAACAAAGGACAGAGCAAATATGAATAGTATCAGGACAACCAGTCCAAGCCGTAAGAAAAGAAGGACACCGTAAAGACAAAGAAAGATACTGGGAAGTGGTGTGACTTCCATAAGAGCCCTTGGCATAACATTGCTAACTTCCGCTCAAAGCAGTTACTAGTGGCCAAAGTGAAAGCCTCTGAATCAGATGCGGGTTCTGATTTTGATCCAGAACCAGAAAGGGGAATATGGATCATTGACATGGAACCTAGTGCTACCATTTCTACCACCAAACTCCAGCATGGTGAACCAGACGAGCCAGAAGAAGGAGAACTCCTCTTCCATTCACATATGTGGGTAAAAGGCACCCCGTTGTACTTCATCATTGATAGTGGTAGCCAGAATAACCTCATCTTAGTAGAGGTTGTCAAGCAGCTGGCCCTGCCGACAATGACGCACCCACAACCCTACACCATTGGATGGCTCTGCCAAGGAAGTGATCTCCGCGTCATCCAACCGTGCCGATTGTTGTACGACATCAATCCCTTCAAAGACGAGGTATTGTGTGATGCTTCTCCTCTCAAAGTTTGTGATGTTATTTTGGTCTAACCTTATTTATGGAAACATCATGATGTATATGAGTCTAGGCCTTGTAGTGTTATTATTAGTTTGAACAGGAAATTGTACAGGATACCCGAGGCAATCTCACCTAGTGCTATTTTCTTGATCCCTGCGAAGCAATGCAAGAAGGTCATCTCTTAGACGAGGATGTTTTTCTTCTTTGTGATTCACTCTCTGAATAAGTGAAAGATCATAGCCACATCCAGGGTCTCTGTGACTGACCTCTCCACACAGTAGAAGAAAGTAGATAAGGTTGTGGAATAATACTCATATATCTTCTCCTCACCTACCGGGGTACCTCTGCACTGCCAGGTCAAGCACCCCATCGATCTGACCCCCGACTCACCGCTGCCCAATGATCCAATATATCACCGCTCTCTATTAGAGAATGAGGAGATCAAGAGATAGATCCAAGAACTGCTCCACAAGGGGCACATCCATCCCAACTCATCACCTTGCGGGAACACAATTGTGCTGGTACAAAATAAAGATGGAACCTGGTGAAT
>ML783113.1:930059-946363 GCA_009831015.1 Picea engelmannii
GATGATCCCAATGACAGTGCGCATTAGCTGGTGATGATCTCAATATTGCATGGTGATAATCCCAATGTAGCATCTAGACTCCACTGAAGAGAATATTCTCCCAAAACTTTAGGAGACTGGATAATGACTAATAAACATAGGGAAAACCTTAGGAAAAATAAATCTTAGGTGTGTGTGAAGTACTCCAAAAAAAATTGTCTACAAGAGTCTAAAAAGTGATAGAAACAATGTTCCCCATGGCAACAACCCTTCTGAAGTGCTCAGTCACAATAGTCTGGAACACATCTTCTGCATATTTCAACTGAGTTTTTAGCCCTTCATTTTATGTCTTCAAGGAAGCATTTTCACGAGAGAGGACTGTAACCTATTTCACGGGGTTATCAACAAGATTGGTTTTATCGCCAAATTCATCCACTAGATCTTGAAATATGGTCTCCATGGTCTGTTCTAGGTCAACAATATTCCTATACTTTTCATCAAACCACTGCAAAAGGCTAGTTTGAAAGAGAGAAACCTCATCTTCTAGTTGGGTATGAATTGTCTACAATTTACTACTTAGTTGTTGATTTTCAATTTGTAATTGTGCAACAACACTTTGTAAAGAAGTGACTTCTGCATGAAGTCAACTGTGAGATTCTTCCAAGGCAATATCCTTCTTCTCATGAATCTCTTGTAATTTTTGAAGCATCAAGGATTCATCTTCATCCAACATTCCCATCGTTGATGAAGTGAAAAATATAATCACAAAGAGTGAAAATAGACCACAATAAAGGAATTGGCTTATCAGTCAACTTCTCACAAACTATGTTTCCTGGCATATAGAATGGAAAACTCACATCTGGTCATCCAACAAAGAAACCACCAATACAAACTAATCAAATTGTTGCATACAACTATTTTATAGCAGAGAATGTAATAGGAATATCCACACTCAGATAAAAAAGGAGGAAGGATAGAATATACCATCATTCCATGAGCAAGTAGAAGCTCAGTTCACCGAAAGTCAACAAGCACCAGTCGAAAGAAGGCTGGTCAAACCCACATATGCAAGTCAGTTGAATCAAAGAGATGTTCGCCTTGTCTGCCAGTTGATTCAATGGATACCAGTCCAGTGATGAGGGGGTGTTGAATGGTCAACATAGGATCTAAGGCATCCAATGGTATGCAATATGAGATCTTCTCAATGTGTAAGCAAATTGGATCTTCAATTTACGAGGTCCATACACATGCCACAAGGAACTTCCAAGTCGAGCCAACAAGAGAGAATTCTAGAAGATCTTTGTCGAGTCAAGCTCACTTGTCGATTGAACAAAAATTTGAGGGTTTTGAAACCAATTTGGGTTGAGCCATCTTGATGGTCAACCACAATATTAAGTTGAGGGACCGGGTCGACAAACTTACTTAATCAACAGGCATAAACCTTGGAATATAATTGGAATACTATTTTCTTATTTTTATACAATATTATTAAGTGATTTTTTATTTTGATGGAAGAAGTTCCATGCAATTCCCATCAAGAAGATCCAAGAGTTATATAAGTGTTTTCCATGTATAAAACTTAGATTCCAAGGACAAATCAAGGATCATTAATTTTAAGTCACTATATATTAAAGACGCTATCTTTAACACATGCACTTAATATTTTGGGCTGGTTTTTAAATGGTTTGTTAAATAGACATTAAGATTTTTTTTTAGAATCTAATGGGTCAATGGAAACACACATAGATTCATTTTGAATGGTTCCCATTAATAGCAAAAACGTAATTGATATATAAGTGATTCCACTAGAAATTTCATTATTTCATTGACTTTTGCTATTAGGATCCGTTTTTATCATTGTTAGCCCAGTTTCCATCTTCGTGGGTCTAATGGTTAAGAACATGTGTTTTCTCTTAAGAGGCCATAGGTTTAAATCCAGAGGGGGGTAGGGTATGCATACCTTCGTAGACTTTACCAATCAAATCGCTAGGCAGAGGGGGGTCCCTTGTCCCACAAACAAGGGGGTCTTATACACCAATTTGGTGTGTTGGCTTGACCGTGACCTTAAAAATAGATGATTTATTCCATGCAATTTAATGAGTGGCATGCTTATTTTTTATTTCCAAGGCTCGTGGATCGATTTGTCAATGTTTTATGTATCTTCAACTTAGATAACTTGTAGAGGTCTACAATGTCACCCTTTATATTATGATAATTATAAAAAAGAATTTACAATTCTTGATAACTCTTTTTTATATTTGGTGTCTCATGTTGATTAAAGGAATGGTAATGCTCCTTACTCATACGTTTTTTTAATCTCATGAGGCTAGGTGAGATAGGTAAGATTATTACTTTAGTTTATAGCCTATCAAAATCTTGATTAAATATCGAGAAATATAATTCTTGGATCTAATTCTTATATATATATATAATTTTTATGTATTTTATCTAAGAACATAAATAAAAGAACATTTGCAAATAAAAGAATTATAAAGACAGATATACAAACAAAAATGTTGAAATATGTGATAAAATGACGAATCTGAAATACAATATTAAAACAGTTTTCAAAGTGACAAGAAATCAACAAATCATTTTATTAATGCATACTCTAAGTTACAATTGAAAATATCTCTTTAGGTCCTTGTGAGGGCCTGGATCAAAGAACTTATTAAAGTCCAAAATGTAATTAAGACTCATACATGGACATCTAATGTCAAAAGAAAAGATCACAATGTAATACTAGTCTGGATCACCTCAAGTTACATGTGTATCACCGTTTTGAACTCTGCAAAACTTGTATTAATTAGCACTGAATGAATTCAGTCCTTATAATTAAGACAAAACAAACTTGAAGAAAATAAATGACCTTGGAGCATATCACCAATCAATTCCTCCTAGTCTTTTCTTTTCCACCTTCAGAACAACCCTGTTGTCAAAGAGACAGTTTAGCTCTAATGAAAACTCATAATGGAATGACAATATGAATATCTCACTTAGAACTTAAGCATACCTTATCGGTAGTTTCACTTCTCTATTTTCTCTTCCTTTTTTTGAACTCCTTCACTTGTATATCTTCTTTGAAGTAGTTAGGTACCTCAACCACTTTTGCTTTTGAGATTTAATTAAATTTTCATTTAAGAAAAGCCATATTAATTTAAGATAATGGTTACAAATATGTTTTTATATTTAAACTAATAATAGGTGGGGTCCCACTAGATTCTTGTATTTTTACTTTGTAGAATTTCCCTTGTAGCTCTCAAAATAATTTGAACATATACATATTCAAATACAATAAATAAATAAATAAATGGCATCCATCAAAATAATTCCATGTCAACGAACACTTGTACCTCCTCATAAATCAAAACAATATGATTTTTTTTAGTTTCCAAAAATATATATATCATAAGTCGGTTGTCTGTCCCAAATTAAAATATCATATGTCCAAAATAAAACACTGTCATGACACAATTAAAAAGATATGGGGATATTTCTCCTTAAAATAATTTTCTCTTTCTTTCCTACCTTCAAACTCATCTGGTTTAAGATTTTATATGTCCTTGAGAAGATCATTTTTTGTCTTCATAGTTAACTCTAGATGCATGTCACTGAAGGCAATTTCCCTCTTACCACTTTCTGCTTTTGCTGACTTTTTCTTTGAGTGTACAGAGGATGACTAGGATGTATTGGTACTAGGAATGACAATATACTTACTTTTTCCTTTATCAATCCATATCTTTTGATAAGGTACTTTTCTTTCCCTAAGCAAGGAATGGGCTATTGAATAAATAGATGAAACAAAAGGGATTGTGTGATTTTGTAAAGGTGGGTCTTTAGGATTGGTAGGACACTTTGCATTGCCGGAAAAAGAAGGTTTCACTGGATTACTATTCCATCCATCATTTGTAGGTTGAATATGAGGCTCGAGTATGTCCATGATGACAGGATGGGGCTGCAATGGTTCATTTGGGCTAGCTAAAGGTAATATTGACGGTCCACTGAGGTTTAATTGACTAGTTTGCACTAACTTGTTGAAATCATCTTAATCAACATCAAAGTGAATATAAAAAATGGTCTTCTTGTGTCTCTCATGCTTCCAAAACATATTCGGTCTCTTTCCCCTTCCTCCTATGTTACATTTGTTACTTCCTTTGCTAAATAAGCTCATCTAATTTTCATTTCTATTTCAATGAATCCAAAGTATAATACAAGACAAAACATGATAAACATTCATTACAAAACTTGGTAAATATGATTTAATTATGGATCTGAATTCAACATGGTAAATCAAGTATAGAAGGGAGAAATAAAACAAGAATAATGTATAAAAGGGAAGAAAAAACCAAAAATCATTCATCACTAGCGTTCTTCACTTCCAATTTCCTTAATCTGGAGCTTAAATCCTCTTAAATACCTATTTGTGTAGGACTAGTTCAATATATCCTTAAAACATGAATAAGGATAAGTTGATAAATATATGGAAAATGAAATTATGAATGGCTGGGGAAAATGATAGAAGGAATATACTTATGAAAAGTGATAAATAATGAGGGGATAATGTGCAAAAGTTCATGTAAAAACCATTTATGATCTAATTCATCCATTTGCTCTCATTATGTGCATTTAATAAATTTGCACACATTACCCAAATAAACCTAATGCAAATGTCAACCAACATCGTAAAATTATTATTATTGACTGGGGTTGAGTAAAACATCCACATCATTCCCACTATCCATAATGTTGTGTGAATAAACTACAACTGACATTTATTGCAAACCAATATCATTTTCCCTGTTAAATATCATTCATAAGATGTGGCAAATCACGGTTTTCAAAATGTGATTTTTTTATAAAATAAATAAAGTATAAGCTAAGCATGAGAGTAAAATAACTATACAAACCATATATTTTGAGTTTCCCCTTCAAAAAATATGGGAGGAATAATGGCACATGACCATGGGCTTATAGATGCAAGTCGCAGTTCTTTCAAGGGAGAGAGATAATGACTCAAGCTCAAATGTACTCTTTTCACAAGAAAACCATGATTTTAAACAAATAGACTTTTGAAGCAAGTTCAAGACCGAACCCAAGTCATCTTTTTGTATAGAAGAACAATTATTTTTTTATGAGTTCAACCCACTATTATTTTATAATCTATATTGTAGTAAAACACTTCCAAAGTGTACAAATAGACCTGGAAAGTGATAATATGGCTTAATGACAACAACAAACATGAAAAAACACAATATCCACTACAATTTATTTATGACATCATAGATTATTTTTAACAACAATAAACACTTTAAAATAGTTGTCTCTTTAAATATCTCTTTTCATTTCACCATAACACTTTACATCATAGATTATTTTTAACAACAATAAACACTTTAAAATAGTTGTCTCTTTAAATATCTCTTTTCATTTCACCATAACACTTTTATATGGATGAAAGACAAGGAAAATAAATTTCATACTTGAAACCAGCTAACCAAGGCCATTACTAACCATTTATCAACAATTTTTAAAAAGAAGTGCTCAGATAATTGCACGAGTACTTACCTCATCCTAGGCTTGATTTATTTTAATCTTTTGAGCTTGCAAATGGTTACACAATGAACAAAAGCAATTGGTTGAGCTGAACATAGTATTGATGGCTTCCTCCAACACTTTGAAACAACAAAATGAATGACAATGGTAACCCTAACAAACTTCAACAAGATAAGACGTAGGTTTGGTGGCATATATGCCCCAGTCACCTCAATTTTAATGCATGGCACACATAAACCAAACTCACCACCCATACATCATTGGTCTCATTTAGAACCAAAGTTCAAATGATACCAAGTATAATCAATACCCATTATACAATGTCAAATGATATATGATATGTGCGTTGAGCCATAACCGTGGTCAAAATAAATAATAGGAATATCATATAACCTTTTTAAAATGTCAACCTTTTTTTTCTAATTTTTATCAATATATGCCAACTTTGAAAATCAAACTTTGAAAACCATATACTTGTTTGATTTTCAAACTTATAAAATGTCACTTTTATACACAACTTTGATGCCTTTAGGAGATGCAACATAGCACATTGAAGCACATGATTGCATATGCTCATTATACAAACAAATATTATGTTTTGTATAAGTATTAAAATCATGATACCCAATATACTTCTCTTCAATACCATTGACTATGGTGAAGATATAACCATTCATAAAAAGTGTTAATAACCATCAAACCAAAATCGATTGTTGTGTAATAACTGGCTTCTTTGATGCCATACTTGAGGTGATACCCAAACTAAAACCAAGACATAATATCATGCCACAAAACTAAAAAGATGAATTCCATACAAGGACCTTATCATTCCAACATTTTCTCCTAGAGGACCCCACCTAATATTAGTTATTAAAATTTTAAATAATTCATAAGTCTCACAACTCTATAACATCCTGCTATTGCATGCACATGATTTGACTTATTCTTTGAGGACACTTGCATGCAAGTGATCTGGTTTAGTATATGGTTGTCTTTTTCTCTTATGAATTATGATGATGATGTTGTTGGATTATGATGTTATGCTATTTAATATCTATGTATAGACATGTGCTATTCACGGGTTTCTCATGAGTATGCAGGGAAATTGATAGATCGAGGATGCCGATGGAATCAATGGACCTCCTTGGACTCCGGATCGAGTCAGGGAGTGGACTATATATGGTTTGTGTATTTCTATTTATGGATGTGTGACATATGATCAGGTATATTATGATGTTGTTATGGATCATTGACAGTGTTTTGTTGATGGATGCAGGCTGACGATTGCTTGATAATCAGACTCACATGAGGAGTAAATGGGCCATGCAAAACAACCATATATTGAGGGAGAGATGTGGCATCATCCTTGCCACAACCTACTAGCACTCCCACCGTGGCTCTAATTGTAGGTTAATGATTACCTAGTTTGAGAGATCCACGATGTCGTGAGGGAAGACTGAGAAAGTTGCTCACTAAGATTCTAAGGGGCATGCAATAAGGTAGGGTGCTTATTCCTTAGAGGCCCTTAGTCTCTAATTTGACTGTATACATATATAAATGTTTGATCACTGCCATTGTTAATTTCAAATATGAGCTTGAATGTCTACATACAAAATGTTTGATCACCTCCTAGTTAATTTCAATCTGAACTTGAATGTCTACATACATAATGTTTGATTACTGCCCTTTAATTTGAACCTGAGTTTGTACTATCTGATCCATAACACATTTTTCCAAATCGATTTTTTTCTCTAATGAGGTCGATTCCAACCAAAATTGATCTGGAAGTGATACAAAATTCTTCTGATCTTTACCCACATTTTTTCTTACTCGCCAATGAAGTTTTACTCTACTAATGCACATTCCACTTCTATGTTTTTGCTGAAGGATGACTAGACAATTTACCCTCCTTACCTATGCATTTTTGGTGTAAAAACATGCTTAGAATGTGGGGGAAACTAGCAAGAGTTTTTACCCTCCTTACCTCTACGTTTTTGGTGTAAAAACATGCTCAGACTGTGGGGGAAACTAGAAAGAGTTTTTACCCTTCTTACCTCTGTTTTTTAGGTGTAAAAATATGCTCAGACTGTGGAGGAAACAAGCAAGAGTTTTTACCCTCCTTACCTATGTGTTTTTGGTGTAAAAATATGCTCAGACTCTGGGGGAAACTAGCAAGATTTTTTACCCTCCTTACCTCTACGTTTTTGGTGTAAAAACGTGTTCAGACTATGGGGGAAACTAGCAAGAGTTTTTAACCTCCCTACCTCTACATTTTTGGTGTAAAAATGTGCTCATACTATGGGGGAAACTAGGAATATTTTTTACCCTCCTTACCTCTGTGTTTTTTGTGTAAAAATTTGCTCAAACTGTGGGGGAAACCAACATCCAGTTATACCATGTTTATCTCTGCATTTTGATGTGTAAAACATGCTAGCTTGTGGGGGAAATCAACATGCATTTTTACCATATTCATCTTAGCGTTTTTTGTGTGTGTAAAAAGTGCTAGCTTGTGGGGGAACCAACATGAGTTTTTACCTTCTTTGTCTCTACGTGTTACTCACTTTTTTCCCATAACTTTTCTCATTATCTTTGTGTTGTTGGGTATTTTACTAACTCTGCATTTTCCTTCATGTCTCTCAATTATTAAGTCCCTACCCTTTTTTTATTCCTGTACACTTTTTTTTTTGGCATTAGAAGATGCCCTACACATTGGAGTGTCCTTTAGTTTCATTTGATTTTAGTTAGAAATATTCAAGGCATATATCTTCTTCCATTGCGATCACATAGTTTTATATGTATCCTTTTCCTTATGATGTCTAGAACTATTCAAGTTTAATATTCGTTGTTAAGTGTCATTTTATATCTCAATGTTAATTTTAATGAGCACTTTAGATATCTATAACCTGTCAATAAAAGGATATATTGAATGCTTGATTTATTTTGGGGTCAGTCTATAAATGAATGAAAGAATTCTATTCGTGCATGCATTATAGGTGATGTATCGAATTTACTTGAGTATGAATTAAATTGTTGAAGGAACACTATAGATTAATAACACCTAAGTTGGGGACTTTACAATGTAAATTGTAAGCCTCATTGAAGAACATGACTACTTTGCGCATGAATTGGAATTGATACTTATTTTGCGCCATGTATTAAAATAGATGTATTGAATGTTTGGATGTGATTTGATTACATGAGCACCTTGATTAATGTTGATGTGTGATCAATTTAACAATTAGATCACTTGCGTGCCTTGCAAATGTAAATGGGTTATTACTTAAATAAATAAATCATTCGAGTGCCACGATATAAATGTTGATGAATTCCACGTTATGAACAATGTTGATGTATAAATATATGTGTATAATTTACTATTGCTTCCCTTAAATTGATGTATGATTGGTTGAGTAGATAGCTTGGTTGTGCCATGAGATAATTCAATAGTTTTCTCTAGTGAAATGAATAATTAATAATGGATGAATGATTGTGTTCTAAATTTACATTGTGCCATGGATTATGTTGTGATTAAATTATTGGATTGCTTGCACATTGGATTAACGATGGATGTAAAATTATTTAGCTTGATTACCCACGCACCTTGCAATAATGGTTATGCATGATTAGTTTAGTAACAAAATGTACTTGCACACCTTAATTTAAGTGGGCATGTGATTGCTTCGTCATTAATCTTTTGCACCTTGAATTTAAATGTTAACTAATCTCGCATCATGAATTTATTAGATATATGAATGATTTAGTGACTAGATTTCTCTTGCGCCTTACTTAAGTCGACATGTGATTGTTCTAGAATTGTTTACTCTCATGTGCAGTGAATATTTAATTGCTGATGTATGATTGATAATGATACTTATTACCCTTGCACCATGATTAATTGATGAATAAGATTGATGGATGGATCTAGTTGATGATTAGACTTGTTTGTTAGTGGGATGTAGACACCTCCTTGTTCCTCAGAACAATCACTAGCCTTAAGACCTTAAATGGTTCAAATCAATTGGAACCTCGGCTTGAGCATTTCTTATGAGTCCTGGAGGTCCTAACCTTGCAGGGTAGGTCGGGTGGGTAGTCATTTTATATTCATTGTCTGATTGTACATGTTGTAAATTTTTTTTAGATGATTATGATGTGTTGATATGCTATGCTACTTATGATTATGTGTCACTATCCTTCGTTGTCACATTGAATGTTTTGTTAGTGATTTCCATGATGAGTAGATGGTACGCATTTTACTTATGATGTTGTTGATTAGGCGCTGCTGTGATCATGTGTTGATGTTAATTTCTTAACGCAATTTTTTTTTTACCTTTTGTGCTTAGATTTTTCTTAGGCATAATAGAGGGCTATTACATATGGTATCAGAGTGGGTTCAACCTTGCGACTGTGGATTGTCACGCCTTCCACTGTATTTTACACTCGATTAATAACTTAGCGCTAATTTTTTTATTCTTTTTTAACCCGTCCCTGCAGTAATCATGGTTAGAGGATGTCGTGGAGGTTCACAATGTAGTTCTATGGGAGGAGGTGTGACACCTCCAGTAGCACCTACGCTAGAGGGGTCCAACCCCCAAGGAGAAGAACACGTCATTGGGCATGAGCATATTGTTATGCAGGATGTGGTTGGGTTGATGAGGTCATGTCAGAGGATATCTGAGGCCTTGATTAACCGTATAGATAGAGATGAGGCTAGGTCTCCTATACCCCCCGAGGGTCCACAACGCACCACAACCAGTACTTGTAGCGTTCACCAAGAACTTGAGAAGGTCAAGTTTCTACAGTTCTTGGGTGCCAAAAATGGTGTGGCTGCCGAGGCATGGTTAGAGAACATGGTGATGTGCTTCACACTTCACGACTACACTTCCAACATGAAGGTCTGCATGACATTCTTTCAGTTGAAGGGGAGCGCTCTTATATGATGGAAGATGCTCTTGCCACAACTGAACATGGATGTAGAAGATGTGTCATGGGAACTGTTCGAGGAGCAGTTCTGGGAGAGGTATTTGTCTGAGGAATTCATTGAGCGCCAACTCAATGAGTTCAACACCTTACGATAAGGTGTTCCTATGGTGCCCGAGTATGAGGCCTGTTCCATGGAGTTTTTTAGGTATGCTCCACATATGAACATCGAGAATATCAAGGTCAACAAGTTCATGTTCGACCTTAATGTCAACATTCGTGTGAAAGTGAGGATACTAATGCCCCAGACATTGCACGATGTTGTCCAGAAGGCCCTCATATCCGAGGAAGAGCTGATCATTAGGGGTCAAGGCAGGACTCCTACAAGACCAACTGGATGAATGACATTAGGTGCGTAGCAACATCATATACCAACCCGACATACATCAAGGTATCAAGATACGTCATGAGGATCCATGTTCACGATGCCCCGACAACCGACTCTTCATAGAGGGACTCCCTACAGAGGACCACCACATCAACATCCGTGTCGTCTGAAACAACGATTGTTTAGGCCTGTTCAGGATGAATTTAGCTACGTGTAAATGGATTCAGGAGCCAAGCTGAAGGTTGGAGGAAGGGTTATGGACTGTAGCCTCAACCTGGGAGATATTTTCACAAAGGCCAACCTGTACATCATGATCTTAGGATCTTATGACTTCATGATCGGTATGGACTGGTTGGAATCGCTTGATGCAATACCCAACTGTAAGACAAAACAATTGAGTTTGACCGACGATGAGGGATAAAGACGAGTGATTGTAGGAAGAAACCAGGGAGTTTCCCTAAGGTTCATTTCTTCCCTACAACTACATAAGAGTATGCGCAAGGGATGGAATCTATATGCAATCCTAGCATTGAATGACAAGGGCGTGGCAGAAGGATTAGAAAACCTTCTGGTAGTACGAGAGTTTGCAGACATGTTGCTAGAAGTGTTACCAGGTTTTCCTTTTGAAGGAGAGATGGAATTTACCATCGACTTAAAACCCAAAATTGAACCGATAGCAAGAACGCCATATTGGATGTCAACGCCTGAGTTACAGGAGTTGAAAATGAAAATAAAGGAGTTGTTGGACCTAGGGATTATATGTCCAAGTATGTCACCTTGGGGTGCGCCTGTTATTTTCATACGAAAGAAGGATGGGCCTTGGAAACTCTGCATTGACTATCGTCAATTGAACAGGGCAACGATCAAGAACCAATATCCGTTTCCAAGAATAGACGATTTATTTGATCAAATGAAATGTGTGATGGTGTTATCAAGGATCGACTTGAGATAAGGATATCACCATTTACAGATCAAACAGGAAGACATTCCTAAGAGCACATTCAAGATGTGGTTTGGGCATTACGAGTTTACCATTTTACCGTTTGGACTGACAAACACCCCAGGGGTATTCATGAGCTTTATTAATGGGGTGTTCCGTGAATACTTGGACAAGTTTGTTCAAGTATTCATTGAAAACATATTGATATATTCTCAGATGACGGAATAACATGGAGAACATTTGCGCTTGGTACTACAATGTTTATGAGAAAACAAGTTATACGAGAAACTGTCGAAATTCTTTTTTTTATCAATCGAGGATTAATTATTTGGGGCATTTTATCTCCAATGAAGGCATCATTGTGGATCCAACGAAGGTAGAGGATATTATGGAATGACCTACATCGATGAATGTACCAGAAGTATGTAGCCTCATGGGTTTAGCTGGATATTATCGATGGGTCGTCGAAGGTTTTTCTAAGATAGCAAATCTGATCATGGAATTGCAGAAGAAAAACAAGAAGTTTGTATGGACCAAGAAATGCACGTAATCATTTCGAAGGCTCAAGGAGATGTTGATGACAATGACGATACTAAATGTCCCTGACATGGAAGATGACTTATTAGTATGCACAAACACATCTAAGGAAGTCTTAGGCAGAGTCTTGATTCAAGATGGTGGAGTGATCGCTTACAGCTCAAGGAAGTTAATAAAACATGAGGAGAACTACGCGACACACGATTTGGATTTGTTGACCATTTTGTATTCCCTGAGAGTATGGAGGCACTACCTGATTGGATGGAAATTCGAATTGAAAACCGACCACTATGGTTTGCAACACATTTTTATGCAAAGTGACTTGAATGCACGACAAAGGCGTTGGTTAGAACTGCTTAGCGAGTACGAGTTGAGATTACCTACATAAAAGGGACAATGAACATAGTGACAGATGTGTTGATTCAGAGACAACACATATTTTTGGTGATACCTCTTCATACGAATCTCTGAGAAAATATACTAACTATACCATGCAACAATGACTGGTATAAAGAGGTTAAGGAAAATATTAGACAACACACCATGTTGGTACCAAATTTACGGGATTTACTTTGGAAAATGACAGATTAATGAGATATAATAACTAGATTTACATACCGCCTAACGACGAGTTGAGAATTTTGATATTAAACGAAGCTCATATAGAAGTGTACATGGCTCACCCAAGAGTCACGAAGATGAGGGAAGACCTTAAATCCTTATTCTTCTGGAAATGAATGAAGTCGGACATAGTCAACTACGTGGCAAGATGTCTAGAACGTCAACAGGTGAAGGCTGAACATAGTCATCCAACATGATTACTACAACCACATGCTATTCTAGAATTGAAATGGGAGGTCATTTTGATGGACTTCATTATTGGATTGCTGCTGACGACAAGGAGACACGACTCAATTTTCATGGTAGTTGACACTCTGACAAAGAGTGAACATTTTATCCCTGTGCATACGACGTATAGGCGCCAAACATAGCTATAGTTTTCAACAATGAGATTGTGAGATTGCATGGTGTGCCTAAGAGGATCATATCTGATCGAGGATCGATGTTTACAGGACGATTTTGGACTAGTTTCCAAGAAGCCTTGGGAACCCAACTTAACTTTAGTACAACATATCACCCAGAGATAGATGAGAATACAGAAAGAACGAACCAAATCTTAGAAGATATGTTGCGTATGTACGTGATGGACCAACACAAGTGTTGGGAGGAGTTCTTTCCACTAGTAGGGTTTGCATACAACAACAACGATCAAATAACCATTAAGATGGTGCCATTTGAGTTTATTTACGGGCGGTCGTGTCAGATGCCTTTGAGATGGGATCGACTTGAGGATAGGGTCTTGGTAGGACCATAAGTGATCCAATAAATGGAAGAAAAAATTAAAATGATAAGAAACAGGATTAAGGAAGCACAGGATCGACATAAGAGTTATGTCAATGTGCATCGTGTTGACCATAGTTATGAAGTTGGTGATCGAGTCTTCTTGCGGGTGAAACTGCACAAGAGTTCGATAAAGTTTGGAAAGGGTGCTAAAATCTCTCCTAGGTTTGTGGGACCTTTCAAAGTGGTGGAAAAGAAAGTTCCTTTGGCCTATCGACTAGCCTTGCATGATTCTTTGAGGCATATGCACGATGTTTTTCATGTATCTGTTTTGAGACATTATGTTATTGATCCTACACATGTGATTGACATGAGTTCCTTGCAGGTGTCGGACGATGGTGCACTCATAGTGGAGCCAATCCACATTTTGGACCATCACATTCGACAACTACGACGTCGAACAGTCAATCAGGTCAAGGTCAAGTGGGACAATTATAGTCCACACTCAGCTACCTGGGAGGACACATATGATATGCGCCAACAATTTCCATTTTTGTTTGATAGTTTGACATTTAGATCTTGTCAGATACTTTATTTACTGCAGATATATACTGTGAAACTTCGGGATGAAGTTTAAAACAAGAGCGGGTGTATGTAACATCCCTCTCTTGCGCGCACATGATTTGACTTATTTTTTGAGGGCACTTGCGGGAAAGTGATCCAGTTTAGTATATGGTTGTATGTTTCGCTTATGGATTTTGATGATGTTGTTGTTGGATTATGATTTTATGTTATTTAATATCTATGTATAGACATGTGCTATTGATGGGTTTCTCTTGAGTGTGTAGTGCACTTGACAGATCAAGGATGTCAATGGCATCAATGGACCTCCTTGGACTCCGGATCGAGTCAAGGAGTGGACTATATATGGTTTGGGTATTTCTATTTATGCATGTGTGACATATGATCAGGTATATTATGATGTTTTTATGGATCATTGACAGTGTTTCGTTGATGGATGCATGATGACGATTGCTTGCTAATTAGACTCACATAAGGAGTAAATGGGCCATGCACAACAACCAAATATTGAGGGAGAGGGGTGGCAGTAGCCCTACCACAACCTACTAGTACTACTGCCATGGCTCGAATTAAAGGTTAACGATTACCTATTTCAAGAGATCCACGATGCCGTGAGGGTAGACTGAGACAGTCGTTCACGAATATTCTAAGGGGCGTACAATAAGGAAGGGTCCTTATTCCTTAGAGGCCCTTAGTCTCTCACAAGGTCTCCTGATGGAGTATTGATTCCAAGGGTTGGACAACTACCAATATTAGTCATAGGTGAGTGGCACCCTTGGAGCACATAGTGTGTCTTGAAGGGCACGTCGCATAATTAAAACTTGAATAAAGGTGAGTGGCACCCTTTTAGCACAGAGTGCATCTTGAAGGGAACATCACGATCATTAATAAAGGTGAGCCAATGAACCTAGGTGCCTAGAAAACAATATTTGTTTTGACATGGTCAGACTTAAAATAATTATTAAATGAGTAATTTTTATTAATTATAAAATCTTATTAAAAACTCTAAGACTAGTTTAAAAATTTGAACCTAAGTCTAAAGTGGGTAAGTAGACAAAATTTAAATTATAAATTTAATAAATGATGGGGGATGAAGAAAAACCAAGTTAGGAATTGAAAGAGTAAAAAATTGTATCTAAAGATTTAATTATATAAATGTGTGCAAAAGAATACCAAATTGGAACTAAGGTAAGAAATGAAATAAATATAAAAAGGAATGTGGAAGCATAGAAAGGAATCTAGTCTAGTCTAACTAAAGAACTTTCCTAAATTAATCACAACTAAGTTTTAGAAAGGCACCATCCATTAAAAGGGAAATAGAGGGAATAAAGGGACAACTAGGAGCGATTTTAGGAGCACTTTTAGGATGGGTGAGGGAAATTGACATTTAATTAAATTAAATACTAAATTTTTGGTCCAACTAAGGGATCGGGTGACAAGTGTATGGGGGAGAGTATTTCCTAATTAATTTTTAAAAAACAAATTTAATGTGCAATTGGAAAGTGGATACTAAGAAAAATTATATAAAATAAATGGCTACGAGGAGGAATGGATTATGACTGGTATATGTAAATTTATGCTGTCGGGATTTCTTTGACTGGTTTTTCTTGTGAGAGTTGGGATACCCAGCTCGAAAAAGAGAGAGTAGTAGTGCGAAATTGTGAGGTGAGGTGGGAGCTAGAGTTTTCTGGTTGTGTTTGTGAGTGGCCCCTTTGCGGCTCGGGGGGGTAAGGGGGAAGAAGAGTACCCCTAGCATTGGATGGGAGGTATTGGTGAGGTCTTCATGGTTAGCAAGCGAGGAGCGGGATGGAGTGCAAGCGCGGGATATCATCATTGACTTCTCACCTTCGTTACATTATTTTTATTTAAATTTGTAATCACATTGGATTAATTTGTATAATCTAGTTTTTATTTTTACCTTGCGTAACTGTGTGAGATCTTAAGATCAAGAGATGAGATCCTAGATGCTTTTATAAATGCTAGAGGCAGATTCCTAATAATTTCACCGCCATTTTAAATGAAAATATGAGCTTGAATGTATACATATATAAATGTTTGACCACCTCC
>ML783114.1:0-18523 GCA_009831015.1 Picea engelmannii
GAATCATCCTATCACCATGACGACACCAAAGAGGCACTTGAAACATCTCATGTACTTGGTTTGAAGGAAGAAACTGGTTCACTGAAGTCAGATATCTCTTAACACCTAAGAGGGTTTCTTAATCAAGAGTTTGGGAGGGGAACGCTCCCCTAAAACTGCCTGAGAAGCGTTGGCACCCCTCAAGCAAGCCTGAGAAGCGTTGTAGCACTTCTCCACCCCTTTGCAGAAGCGCTTCTCAGATTTGAAGCGCTGGCGCTTCCCTTGACCTTCTCTGGAGCGTTCTAGCGCACTGATACCCCTTCTAAGGGAGCGCTCTCCATTCTGGGTGAATTGTTAGCCCGGTGAGAAGAATAAGGGGAGAATCATTCGAGTTTGGGAGGTGGTTGAACTCAAATTCTTGGTTTTGTCAAAAGATCTCTGATCCAAGGAGGAGGTTCCCAACTGATCCTAAACATAACTCAAGTGGTTAGGCTCCTCCCAACCTATATAAGCAAGCTCTATGGTGATGAAGAGGAGGAAGAATTGAGCATATGAAACTTATGATCTTGGAGGAAACTTACAGTCAGCCAAAGGAGATTAATCATTGAAGTTGATGTCATCCAGGTTGTGAATCTTTCAGGCAAGGGTTAGACGAAGAGGACTTGACGAAGCTGTCGCATTCGCATCTACGATTGTAAGTACTGCTGTCGTTATTCTCATTAATATGACAAGCTTGGCCTGTTTCTTTCTAGTTTTTGTTTGATGTTGCATAAACTTATCATTCAGTGATAGATATGTTTTCAAGCTAATGTCAGTAGAGTAGGAAGTGGTCGTATCTTGTTTTGTCCACAGCTCTCAGCGAGGAGCAAAGGATTGGAGTGCAACTCGGAGCGTGCAGGGACAAACGCCGATTAAAAGGTACTTATATCATCCTTCCTTCTCATGCATTAGGCTTAGATAGATTTGAAAGGAAGTCAGTGTCCATGATAAGCATTTTTCTGTCTAGAGTTAAGGTCAAGCTCTAGAGGTCGATCTACTTGTCCGCAGGCAGATTTTCCTACAACAGTATGATTCAGGTTTCATGTTTGTATTTGTGTTTGATGAATGTATGGTGACAATACGTGGTTGAGTTTTGGATCATATGCTTGATTCCTATCTTGGATGCACGGTACTAAACCTAGAGTGTGGATTGTGGCCTTTATGTTAAGGAACAATACTAGTTATGTTATTTATTCTCTCAGTAAAGTTTTGGCATGTTTTTTATGGGACATATCATGTTAATGTGATGATAGATAGAGGTATCTCATTGATCTATTGAGACACACTTTTGGTACATGATTAGAGGTACTATTGGATACTTAATACTTGTTGTAGTGAATGGTTTTTGAGGAAGATATGTTGTAGTACATTGGTGCATATGTGAGTTCCATATGTGAGGAAGATTGGTACATATGTGAGTTCCATTGATACACCAATGATCAACCTTTACATTGATGAAAACACATCACTATGACACCTCATGACATCAACCCTCTGACATCAATTACATCCATGACCACGTGATCCAACAATAAATACATCAATGATACAAACACAATAATAAGACAATACTTGACATCATCCCTTTGAAATCAATCCTTTGACATCAATGACAACATAGTACAACACCTCTCTATTTATAGAGGTAAAGGATGAACTTCCTCTTACATTAAAATATTATTTTCTAAGCTAAAATCCCCTAATCTACCCTATGGAGGGGAAAAAGGTCCTCTTCAACAATTTAATAACCTAAATAATATGAAATTTGGGATTTTCAAGCCACATGTGCAATTCTCAATGGGCATGAGCCCTCTAGGATGACCCATCACCATAGATGAAGGGAAAGTGGGGGTGTTGGTGCAACGTCCAACATCCAAAGTTCCTTCAATGCACAATGATTCTTCTAACCTGCCATGAAACCCCTGAAGTGGGTCAACAAACCCCAAAGGGAAAACCGAAGTAGGTTGAACTTAACCTCGAAATATGAGATGCTAGACTAACCATTGCATAAGGAAGCATGATGTTACTATTCTAGATGGAAAAAAAATTTCACTTGAAACATTAGTGGGGGTTAAACACAACAAGACACCTATTTAGGTTGATCCCACAATTCTAGCACCTAATGGTGTAAATATTGGTTTTAAACCATCCACTTTTGTTGAGTTATGTAAAGTAGATTATGCCCTTTTTTTAATCTAACATGAGTTATATGATCCAATTATAGATGCAATTACATTAGGTTGAGTTTAATGGATGATTTATAGGAAGTGATAATTCCCCATGTCGACACAATAGAGTTCCCATAACTCTCTTTTTTCTTCTTTGAATGATTCATGGTGATGCAAGAGCATCGTAAGTAGCCAGCCAAGCAAGCAACGTAAAAGCGAGAGACAGCAGGAAAAGCACCGGCACACATTTTGAAATGTTTTGAGATCAATGAATGGATATTAATGTAATAGCTAAGGGAAGTGTACTTACATTTATGTCTAGATTTTGTAAACAGATCTTGAGCATTACTCTCATATGTCTAATGTAGAGCCATTTATGCGTAATGAATGCAAGTAGGTAGATTTAATTTAATATATTAGACAATTTAGAAGCGTAGGAGGGAAAACGGATATAGATACCATCACCCTTGTATCATGGGATGATCATTCAGATTTCATAAGCTGTAGAGCTGAAGCAGAGAGCTGTAGAGAATAATCCATGTATAGGAGCACTTGAGTTAATATATACAATTGATTTGTTTCTCTGTTATGCATTTGTTTCAATGCTGAATTGTGTGTATAATTTCATGTTGAATGTATGAAGTCCGAGAGAGAAGAAGAATGATTTTAAATTGTTTCTCTTCTTGAGAATTCCTGCAAGGAGTGCAGTGAACATCTGCAAGGTGTGCATTGACGAGAGTCTGAGTTTTATCTCAGAAAGCTCAGGAGAGATACCATTGTTCTCATACCAGCTGAAGTGCAGGTGAAGCATAGAGCCGTGCAAGGTGTGCACAGGCCAATTGAAGCCTTGGATTTTATAAATCCAGAAAGAAGACTAAGAGATTTATGTTGTAAAGAGTGCACAGAGTTGAAGACTCAAATAACCAGAGGTTATTTGAGGGTTTGCCGCAAGGAGTGCAAGCACGGATCCTTTTGGGAAGCTTGAGTTACAAGTGAAAGCTCAGGAAGGATAACACCTTTGAAGTGCTCAAAGGGAGAGGGAGATTGAAATCGTCTCATAGAAGTTATGTTCAGGAGGGAGAACACCGAGTCGTTTGGACAAGGGTCATTGAGGAGTGCATCTGGTGGTCAGAATTCTCCATGGAGAACTCGCGAGGTGCGAGGACCATAGGATCCAGAGGAGCTGTAAGGTGGTTAGGAGTTGGATGAATCCACCACCTTGACACCAAGAATCAACGTGGACCGTTGATAGTGGTCTGTTTGAGCCGTCAAATCATTTCGGGGATTTGGGATTCGCAAGTTTGGAGTGCAAGACAAAATTCTTGGTCACGCAAATTACCAGATCGCGAAAAGGATTATCAGGTGTGGAATTTTGGAATTTCGGTAATTCGGAGTTCGGCATACCTGAAATTTCGATGATAAGGAACCAAGACTCTTTGCATTGAAAATCCTGAAGTCGCGAAATGCGGTGTGCCTTTGGTGTGGAATTTCAACATTTCGGTTCTCCAGAGTTTGGAAAGTAGAGGAGGCAGTGACTTTGGAATCGAGAGTTTCAAACTCCCAGTTCACGAAATCTCGAAGAGGGAAAGGAAAAATTCCCAAAAAGGTTGAGGGACAATAGCCATTGGGTACCAATCAAGTTTTGGGGTTTCGAGACTCAAGAAGTGGAGTTGAATGGTCAACACAACTCTTGAAATTATGAAGAGAGAAACATTGAAAAGGTGGGTCCCAAGTCTCAGTCAGAAGGTACGTGCGACGGAAGTAAAAGGAGGGGTCAAGCTTCGGCGAAAATCCCAAAAGTCCATCGTTCTCACATTCCATGGGATGTTGAGCCCATTTTGGCATTTTGGCATTTCAGAGTTCGGGGAATCATAAGGGAAGAGGAATGACTATTGGTTGTTCGCTCAAAGTCCCAAAAGATGAAACTAGTGGCCTAAAAGGTGGCATGTGCTTTTTAGTGAAGATCCTGAGTGGATCTCGGCCTAAGGGCAGGGGGATTGTATCAAAGTGGTATCAGAGCTCAGAACAAATTCTTTGCTTTCTGTAGTAGAGAGAAAAGAGGAAAATTTTTCAACCATGCTGCCAAGAAGAAGAGATAGGCCAATGCCTGATCCAGCAGTGGAAAGAGAAATGTGTGAGTTACATGCCAGACTTGATGCTATGGAGACAACACAGAGGCACACAGTTGACATTGGGGATATCAATGAGGATGAAAGTGAAAATGAAGCTGGAAACGAAGGAGAAGAAGTTGCAGTCGAAGATGCTATAGACGAACACCTATTCAGGGTTGTTGCAAGGATAGGTGCTAGAGCAAAAATGGACATTCCAGTGTATGAAGGCAACTTGGATGTTGAAGAACTTCTAGATTGGATTAGAGCTCTAGACAAATACTTCAACTATGAGGATGTCGAGGAAGATAAGAAAGTCAAACATGTCGTTACTAGACTAAAGGGGCATGCAACACTATGGTGGGATGAACTACAGGTTGATAGACGCTAGGAGGGCAAGCAGAAAATCAAAAGCTGGGATAGAATGGTTGCAAAGATGAAAGCCAAATTTATACCCAGGGATTATCAAATTACTCTATTTTGGAGGATGCAAAATTTGAGATAGAAGCTGATGTCAGTGAAAGAATACACTAAAGAATTCTACAAGATAAACATCAGAGCAGTTCATCGGGAAAGAGATGATGAAAAAGTTTCCAGGTACATGAATGGTCTGCGATATGACATTCAAGATGAGATGAGCATGTTGATCATTCAAAATGTGGAAGATGCTTATCAGATAGCTCTGAAAACTGAAGAGAAGTCGAGCAAGGTCAGAGAGGCCGAGGTAGAAGTCAAGCCAGAGGCAAAACAATTTCCCAAGATAGAACTCAGAGACCTAAAGAAGAGGGAAAGAAACCTCAAACTCAACCTGAGAGAGGAGGAAGCTCACAAGGAAGGCAGTATGCTGATAGGAATACTTTTCCTTGAGCCAAAGGAAGAGGAAGAGGCAGAGGAGGTGAAGTGAAATGATTCGTCTATGGAAAAATCAGACATAAATCCTATGAGTGTCTAGATAGGAAGAAAGATGGTGGTGAAACTCACATTGTCGAAGCTCAAGGATGGAATATTGAGGCAGAAGATGCCGAGGGAAAAATATCTTTGATGATGAGGAAAATTCTCTTGAAGCCGGAGAAGGAGGCAGAGAACCCAGCCCAAAGAAACAGTCTGTTTCGGACTACTTGCAAAACTAAGGATAGGGTATGCAAGGTCATAGTGGACAGTGGTAGCACAGACAATCTCGTATCTACAGAGATGGTAGAGAAGTTGGAGCTGGAGACTGTTGTACATCCAAGCCCATACAGAGTTTCGTGGCTACAAAAAGGACATCAGGTAAATGTTACTAAACATTGTTTAGTTGAATTTAAAATAGGAGGATATAAAGATGAAATATTATGTGATGTCATTCCCATGGATGTTTGTCATCTATTGTTGGGTAGACCGTGGCAATATGATAGAAACGTAGTTCATGATGGGAGAAATAACACGTACACCCTGGAGAAAAATGGTAGGACTCACATGTTGCTGCCGATTAAGGATAAAGAAGTGAAAACAGAGATGAGCAACACTATACTTCTCATGAGTGGGAAGGAACTTCTTGATAAGGTTAAGAAGGAGGAAGACACACAATTTATTGTGGTCAGGAAGCCCAAAATTGTTTTGACCAGTACAAGGATAGATGATTTACCAGAAGAAATCCAAGAGTTGCTGGAAGAGTTTGATGATATAGTAGTGGACGAACTACCTTGTTCGTTGCCACCTATCAGGAGTATAAGTCATCATATTGATATTATACCTGGATCCAGTTTGCCAAACAAAGTAGCATATAGGTTGACGCCGTAGAAAAATGAAGAAGTTAAGAGACAGGTCCAAGACTTAATGGACAAAGGATTGATTCAAGAAAGCTTGAGTCCATCCACTGTTTCGACAATGCTCATCCCAAAGAAAGATGAAGGTTGGAGAATGTGTACAGACTCAAGGGTGATCAATAAGATTACCATCAGATACAGATTTCAATTGCCAAGGATGGACGACTTGATGGATTGCTTGAGTGGAGAAAAGTTTTTTTCAAAGATTGATTTGAAAAGCGGATATCATCAAATTTGAATGAGAGAAAGTGATGAATGGAAGACAATATTCAAGATGAATGAGGGGTTGTATGAATGGTTTGTCATGCCATTTGGATTAATGAATGCACCTAGTAATTTCATGAGTTGATGAACGAGGTCCTGAAATATTTCATAAGAAAATTCGTCATTGTATATCTTGACGATATATTGATTTTCAGCAAGACAGAAGCAGGACACTTAAAGCATTTAGTTGCAGTAATGAGGAGATTACAACAAGAGAAATTGATAATTAATATGAAGAAATCATCATTTATGAGGACATAACTCATTTATTTGGGTTTTGTTATCTCTGCAAACGAACTGAAAATGGATCTGGAAAAGATAAAGGCGATTAAGAATTGACCATCGCCGAAGAGCGTGTTTGAAGTTCGAAGCTTCCATAGTTTGTCTAGCTTCTACAAGAAATTCATCCAAAATTTTAGTGGAATTAGCACACCAATGATGGATATGGTGATGAAATGACACAAATCTTTTCATTGGACAGAGGAAGCAGAGAAGAGTTTCAATCTGCTGAAGAAGAAGATCACTGAGCAACCAATTCTGGTTTTTCTAGATTTTAGCAAGACGTTCCAGGTCAGGTGTGACATGAGTGGATTTTCAATTGGAGTGGTCTTGAGCCAAGACGATAGGCTGGTCGCATAATTCAGTGAAAAACTGAATGAAGTGAAGATTAAGTACTCCACGTATGACAAGGAATTCTATGCAGTCATACAAGCGCTGAAGAAATGGAGACATTATTTGGTTCCCAAGGAGTTTGTTTTGTACAACGATAATCACGCTTTGCAATTCGTGACTCGACAGGAGAAGTTGAACCAAAAACATGCTAAATGGGTTGAATACATGCAAAATTTTAATTTTGTGACTAAGCATATTTCTGGAACTGCTAACAAAGTTGTTGATGCTTTGAGCAGGAAATGTTTTCTTATGCAGGAATTCAGAGTCAAGACTTTGGGTTTTGATAACCTCAAAGAAATGTACAAGGATGACCCAGATTTTAAAGAGGCATATGAGGCATTTGAGAATCCAATTCTCAGGGATAGAAGCCAATGGATTGAATACATGATCCAGGATGGATTATTGTTTAGAGGAAATCAACTATGTATTCTAAAATTCTCCATGAGGGAGAACTTGCTGAAGGAAAAACACATCGAAGAATTGGTCGTACATTTCGGTCATGACAAGACGTTCTCAAAGTTGAATGGATCATATTTTTGGCCAGGGATGAGAACAAATATTAGGAAATTTGTGGACAGGTGCAGAATTTTCTAGCACATGAAGGGAAAAAGGCAGAATATAGGGTTATACCAACCATTTCCCATACTTGAAAGGTCGTGGGACGCAGTGAGCATGGATTTCATATTGGGACTACCAAGGACACAGAGAGGATATGATTCAATCTTTGTGGTAGTCGACAGATTTTCAAAAATGGAAAATTTCATACCATGCCAGAAAACCAGTGACACAACTCATATTGCGAACCTGTTTTTCAAGGAAGTCGTCAGACTTCACGGTTTGCCAAGGAGTATCGTGTCTGATCGAGATACCAAGTTCGTGGGGCATTTCTGGAGGACCTTATGGAATAAGTTGGGGACAAGTTTGTCTTTTAGCTCAGCATATCATCCTTAGATGGATGGACAGACAAAAGTCATGAACAAAAGCTTGGGAGATTTTCTAAGGAGCTTAATGACTGAACACCACAGTCAGTGGGATCACATTCTACCACAGGCGAAATTCGCTTACAATGATTCACTCAATAGAAGCACAGGGAAGATTCCATTCCAGATTGTATATGGAATGCAACCAAGGGGAGTTTCTGAATTGAATGATTCGGAACAAAATGAATTTAGGAGTGCTAGTGCAAAGGACTTTGTAGAAGGAATGAAGGAGCTTCATAGCCAAATTAAGGAGCGATTGTAGAGTTCAAGTCAAGAATACAAGCAGAGAGTAGATCAACACAGGTGAGAACTTCAATTTGAAGTTGGTGATCTGATTCTTACACATCTAAGGAAGGAAAGGTTCCCAAGGGGAACGTATAACAAACTGAAGATGAAAAAGATTGGATCGTGAAAGGTCATAAGGAAATTTGGGGCAAACGCATATGAGATTGAATTACCCAATGGGGTCAGAATCTCACCGATATTCAATGTTGTGTATTTGTACCCTTACAGAGCTAAAGAAGCATGAGTAGAGAAGGAACAGAAAGAGGTTCAATGGACAAAACAAATGCCTGTAGCTATAGAGCCACATATGGAAAGCATAATTGACAAAAGGGTTAGCAAAAAGACCAGGAGAAAAGAGTATTTTGAATACTTGGTCAAATGGAAGGGACATCCAATTGAAGATGCCAGTTAGGAAGATGAAGCAGAAATTCATAGGCATGGACAGACCGTGCAAGAGCTCATGAATAGCAGTTCATGAAAATTTTCAAGCGAGGGAGTATGATGCAGAAGCATCATAAGCAGCCAGCCAATCAAGCAACGTAAAAGCGAGAGGCAGCTGGAAAAGCATCGGCACACATTTTGAAATGTTTTGAGATCAATGAATGGACATTAATGTAATAGCTAAGGGAAGCGTACTTACATTTATGTCTAGATTTTGTAAATAGATATTGAGCATTGCTCTCATCTGTCTAATGTAGAGGCATTTATGCGTAATGAATGCAAGTAGATAGATTTAATTTAATAGATTAGATAGTTTAGAAGCTTAGGAGGGAAAATGGATATAGACACCCTCACCCTTGTATCATGGTAATTTTTGGGAAGATCATTTAGATTTCATAAGCTGTAGCGCTGAAGCAGAGAGATGTAGAGAAGAACCCATGTATAGGAGCACTTGAGTTAATATATAAATCTTTGACTCAATTTTCACGGTGTTATGATGCTTACTGTTTATATTTGTTGAATGGTATGTTTACAATTGATTTGTTTCTATGTTATGCATTTGTTTCAATGTTGCATTGTGTGTATGATTTCATGTTGAATGTATGAAGTTCAAGAGAGAAGAAGAATGAGTTTCAATTGTTTCTCTTCTTGAGAATTCCTGCAAGGAGTGCAATGAACATCCACAAGGTGTGCATTGACGAGGGTCTGAGTTTTATCTTAGAAAGCTCAGGAGAGATACCATTGTTCTCATACCAGCTGAAGTGCAGGTGAAGCACAAAGCTGTGCAAGGTGTGTGTAGGCCAATTGAAGCCTTGGATTTTATAAATCTAGAAAGAAGACTGAGATATTTCTGTTGCAAAAAGTGCACAGGGTCGGAGACTCAAATAACTAGAGGTTATTTGAGGGTTTTCCGCAAGGAGTCCAATTAGGGATCCTTTTGGGAAGCTTGAGTTACAAGTGAAAGCTCAGGAAGGATAACACCTTTGAAGTGCTCAAAGAGAGACAAAGATTGAAATCGTCTCATAGAAGTTAAGTTTAGGAGGGAGAACACCGAGCCGTTTGGACAGGGTCATTGAAGAGTGCATCTAGTGGTCAGAATTCTCCATGGAGAACTCACGAAGTTGCGACGATTGTAGGATCTAGAGGAGTTGTAAGGTGGTTAGGAGTTGGATGAATCCGCCACCTTGACATCAAGAATCAACGTGGACCATTGATCGTGGTCTGTTTGAGTTGTCAGATCATTTCGGGGATTCGGGATTCACAAGTTTGGAGTGCAGGCCAAAATCCTTGGTCACGCAAATTCCCGGATCGCGAAAAGGATTATCAGGTGTGGAATTTCAAAATTTCGGTAATTCAGAGTTCGGCATACCGAAAATTCCGATGACAAGGAACCATGACTCTTTGCATTGAAAATCCTGAAGTCGTGAAACACGGTGTGCCTTTGGTGTGGGATTTCAGTATTTCGGTTCTCTGAAGTTTGGGAAGTAGAGGAGGCAGTGACTTTGGAATTGAGAGTTTCAAACTCCCAGTTCGCAAAATCCCGAAGAGGGAAAGGAAAAATTCCCAAAAAGGTTGAGGGACAGTAGTCGTTGGGTACCAATCGGGTTTCAGGGTTTTGGGACTCAAGAAGTGGAGTTGCATGGTCAACACAACTACCAAAATCGCGAAGAGAGAAATTCTGAAAAGGTGGGTCCCAAGTCTCAGTGAGAAGGTACGTGTGGCTAAAGTAAAAGGAGGGGTCAAGCTTCGGCGAAAATCCCGAAACGCCATCGATCTCACATTCCATGGGACTTTGAGCCCATTTCGGCATTTTGGCATTTCAGAGTTTAGGGAATCATAAGGGAAGAAGAACGATTGTTGGTTGTTCTCTCAAAGTCTCGAACGTTGAAACTAGTGGCCTAAAAGGTGGCATGTGCTTTTCACATTGGAGGAGTCAACCTTCGTTGACGTTTCGCATTTTGGCATTTGCCAAGAGCTTTGGAAATACATCAGGACTCTCCAAATCCTGAAACCCGAAGTCCTTTGTGGCTTAAACAAAGGGTTTAATTAACCCTTGGCATGGTTTTAGTGAAGATCCTAAGCGGATCTCGGCCTGAGGGCAGGGGTTCTGCGTCACATGGAATGGTACCTCTTCCTTAAGATTGAAGCCTAGATATACCTATGACCTAGCATGAACTTTTGACCCCTATCCTACTCCCATAACTATGGAATGTACTAAAACAAGGAACAAGGTAGGTTGTGTTAGCACTAGGAATCACCCTCAAACTGTAATGACGATAAGCCTAGTACCCATCAGTTTTTACTATAAATGTAAATGAGTTTTAAGGAGGTCAAATGGATAAGACTCAAGATAATAATGTTCTAACTCATAAAATATAGGCTGGCATGAACAAGCAATTGAAGTCTTGTATCAACTTCAGTCAGTAAGTTGGAGTAAAGGTGAATAGGAGGAAGACTTTGGTGAGAAAGTGTAGAGGTCTGCTATGGACATCAGGTCTTCCAGTAGCCTAAGGAGGAAAGAACTCAAACACAAGATCCTCTTGAATTCAAATTTTCAAGGAAGATGGAAGACATTATAACAACACTATAATCAAACATTCATCATAATACAGTTACAACAATCCATGTGAATCAGTCAATCATGAACTCTCTTAGTATCAGAGGAAAATAAGATGGAAGAAGAAAGTTGACTTAGATTAATCAAGAAGTTTCAAATCAAGTTACATAACCAGAGAACTAGTGTTCTTCATCAAAATATTACAATAAGGGAGCCTAGCTCAACCATCGACCATAACAAAATATCAAAACTAGTTATTTATACTCAAAACAATTAACCACTACTAAGAACACGATCGAGCCCCTACGTTCAAGGATTTCCGTTTGCGTCTTCTCTGTCGGACTGTGTAGGCATTCTTGTGTCAGACGCGAGCTCATATCAGCAAGGGTTTTGCAGGAAAATCTACTCATGGGAGTACCATGGGCCGATGGCTCAGTCCCCACGGCCAGACCTTCCATTTAGGGGGTGAGATGAGGTTTCAACCACCACTCCCTTTTTTCATTAACTGCTTTCATCGGGATCAGGATGAGGCCTAACACCCATGAATGTTCCAAACAATGCCCATGACTTCTTCCAATCAATCCCGACGCCTCAAGGTCACAAAGACCTTCTTCTGTGACAAATACAAGCACTTTCGGCCTTTGGTGCAACTCCTCTCCATCGCTCCATGCAACCTCAGGCCATGACTTGGGGATCCTATCCAAAGGTGTTTTGGTATTTCACCTTTTGGGAGTCTCCACTCAACTTGATTCCAAATTTCCCGATGCCCAAAATTGCGAAATGGCCCTATTCAGATCGATGGTCAGACTCGCTTTGAATTCTATAGCCACAATTGCTTCCTGGAAACCCCAGTCATCAGCCACTCAATAGGCACTTTCCCTTCTTTATCGCCCCGCTTTCCATATGACCTCGGGCTGTGACCCTAGCCCCAACTTCTGATCATTTCGGGATTTTTCGTTTCACGAACTTGCATCGTGCTTTATGCTAAAACCTTCGACTCGCAAAACCGCGACTTCTCAGATCTGGTGCCACGCACCCCTCTGAATCAGATGGCTCCTGCTGATTTCGGGTTTCAGAAGTTTGGATCTTTTACGAACAAATTTAACAACGTATCAAACTCCTGATTCCCGCGATTATTTTTCACCATTGATCTCTCCTAATGAGATCTACAGTCCAGATTAAATCTTTACTTGACCTTTGATCTTAGGCCTTTGCCCCGACACTGAACTTTGAGCAACTTTATAATCTTGATTGCCTGTAGGCCACAAATCAAAACTTCGAATGAAATCTCCTCCACTGAAAAATTGAACTTGCTCGCTCACTTGATTCAATTCCATATCAGACTGCTCTAAGTGTTTCACTTTGTTCTTATGGTTGCGACCTGTGTAAATAAATACTTGGATGACCGGTTGAGGGCTCGGGAAAGAAAAAGGATCAGTGATAGAGGTAAAGAGGGAATTGATCAACCTTAGAGAAAACATAAAATCTTAGGGCCGAGACTTATTAGGTAAGACAACAAGGAAAAACAGGTCGTTCAAACGAATGAAGGAAAACAAAAGAAAAAACTGCAAGCCGAAAGGGAAAAACTTAAGATTGGGTCTGTGAAAAGGAGAGAGACAGGGAAAAATTGCAGACTTAGGTAGAAACCACGAACCACAAGACTCTGACAAGTTCATGTGATAACATTTGGCTCCATAGGGGATGGAATGTTCCCTGTGAGCCGCCAAGAATGTGCAACTCTAGTGCCTTTTCTTTGGGTTATGGAGTCATGCTCTGAAGCATCATACTGAAGAAAAAAGCCCGACAGGTACACTATTCTAAAAATGAAAGAAAACACACCTACTCGTAAGGGAGCTTATTTATCTACAAAACCTAAGTTAATTGACATTTACAAAATGCTAGGTGAAAGCAAACTTCCACCATAGCCATTCAAACTGTTTGATAACTGAATCCTTCGCTTCACTACAAATGATCAATAAAATACAAGGAAAGCGTGACAACTGACTAATTTCATTCTTATGGTCACCCATATTACCTTCAAATGTTGATAAAAATATCAAGCTTGCATGCTCCAAATCATTTGAAAAGTGTAACTTTATGTACTCATCGACAGGGTCATGAAACTGAAGGTAACACATGATTAACTTATGAAAGGTTACCTTCACTGTTTCAAAGTTGTTGACATCTGGCTTGATGTCCTCTATAGACAAACTTGATTGAATGACAACCACATGCATCTGTGGGTAAAAAAGATACTTGTTTTGAACTGTAGGTACAAGTGGAAGAAGGTTGGATGTAGGAGGCTGTTGATCCACTAATGACTGTTGATTTACTTCTGGTTATGTATAAACGATCTCTTCATGTGCCTCAACTAAGGGCTGCTCCTGGTCAAACTCTCGGGTTGTGTCTTCTGTGACAAGGCCAACTTATGCATCGTCCTTACTATCTTCATAGTGATCAAATATAAGATAAGCTTGCCACTCATCATCACTAGAATATCCATCAAAAATGGGTTTCCTTTCATGTCTATGATCAACCTTTAAAAGAATAATCTCATCAAGAATATAACTGTTAAAAATATCCATTTCAGGAACAGTAGTAATTGTTGCTTCTAGCTATTCATACACATGATTTTCATCAAGACAGGGTTGCTCATGGATACCTGCGTTGAAGAAAAAATTGTCCATAGTGTTTTCTTCATAGGGACAATAGGTAAAAACTACCTTACGTTCAGAGTTGAGATGATACTGACTTTGAATCCTTCCACAAGATCGAAGGTTCTCCTCTACTTCCTCAGGATCCATGAATAACTATGATAAATATGTATATTTCCTTTCTCTCGGGAGAAGGACAAGCTCTGAATGTCGAGCCATGACTTAGTACACCATGGCAACAGTCTTTGTGGGTCTGATCTCTACAAGCATACTATGATAAACACTGTAAAACCGCCTGTTGAAGACAACCAAGGCTTCCTCTTCCCCTCTCCTCGAGGCATTAAAATCATCCCAGTAATGATCAAGGGACTTGTTCTCACCCCACCACTTTAAAAAATCATGGTATACCTCAACCCAAGAACCAATGGAGTCATCTCCCAAAACCTTAAACCATACTGCAACATCTCCTAACAAGGATTTGGAAAATAGCCTGATGGTAACATCCTCATGAACTATCTCAAACTGATCAATAAAATTCTCGAAAGCCTCCACATGCCTCTCAGCTATAACATGATCCTCTCTAGAAAAATGAGGAAAGTACTTAAAGAAATCAAGAGGATAAGGATGAATATGATATGGAAGCTTTAAAGGTTTAAACAACTTGTCTTTGATTCTAGCTTGAAAACTAGTGGGCTGAATATGAGGCTTAGCACATTGATGGAAAGGATCAACAGTAACAACAACATGTGATGAGATTTGAGGAGGTTGTGGATCAGTTTCAACCTTCCCCAGGGCTGCAAGGGTGATTGAGTTTAGGAGGGGTTTCAATATGAAGCTCATCTTTATGAGTAGGCTGAGTTGAGGATATAATATCAACATCTACAACACAGGAAAAAAGCAGGTCTGCTTCTTCCAAGGATGGATATATAAAGGAAGGCTGGCGATCAACCGAATAAACAAAGAAAAATATGATCCTCTTTATATGTGAAGGGAAAAAAAAATGAGCTGATAAAGAACAACGGAAGTTCACGAAGAAATCTCATAAGATGATACCTATTCATTCCCTTAATATTTATGTCAATAGGATCCTCCCCAGTGGAGTCTATGATGTGGATTTGCTAGGTAGATGATTAAATTCAATTTATGTATCCCTCTCTTGTCTACCATCAAGAGTTGGTTCTATTTTGTTCTTCCTAGGGAGCTCTTCAATTTGCTCAAATCCGTCCCCAACAATGACGCCATTTATGTTAGCACTAGGAATCACCCTCAGACTGTAATGAGGATAAGCCCAGTACCCATCAGTTTATAAAGTAAATGTAAATGAGTTTTAAGGGGGTCAAATGGATAAGACTCAAGATAATAACGTTCTAACTCAGAAAATCAGGGTTGGCATGCATAAGAAATTGAGGTTTTGTATCAACTTCAGTCAGTAAGTTGGAGTAAAGGTGAATAGGAGGAAGACTTTGGTGAGAAAGTGTAGAGGTCTGCTATGGACATCATGTCTTCCAGCAACCTAAGGAGGAAAAAAATCAAACACAAGATCCTTTTGAATTCAAATTTTCAAGGAAACTGAAAGACATTATAACAACACTATAATCAAACATTCATCATAATACAGTTACAACAATCCATGTGAATCAGTCAATCATGAACTCTCTCACTATTAGAGGTAAATAATATGGAAGAAGAAGGTTGACTTAGATTAATCAAGAAGTCTCAAATCAAGTTACATAACCAGAGAACCAATGTTCTTCATCAAAATATTACAATAAGGGAGCCTAGCTCAACCATCAACCATAACAAAATATCAAAACTAGTTATTTATAATCAAAACAATTCACCACTACCAAGAACATGATCGAGCCCCTACGCTCAAGGCTTTCCATTTGTGTCTTCTCTGTTAGACTGTGTAGGAATTCTCCTGTCAGACGTGAGCTCAGATCAACATGGGTTTTGTAGGAAAATCTGCTCACGGGAGTACCACGGGTTGACGGTTCAGTCCCCATGACTAGACCTTCCATTTAGGGGGTGAGACGAGGTTTCAACCACCATCCCCTTTTTTCATTAACTACCTTCATCGGGATCAGGACGAGGCCTTACACCCATGAATGTTCCAGACAGTGCCCATGACTTCTTCAAGTCAATCCTGACGCCTCAAGGCCACATTGATCTACTTCTATGATGAATACATGCTCTTTCGGCCTTTGGTGCAACTCCTCTCCATTGCTTCATGTGACCTTGAGCCATGACCTGGGGCTCCTATCCAAAGGTGTTTCAGGATTTCTCCTTTCGGGAGTCTCCACTCCACTTGATTCCAAATTTCCCGATGCCCAAAATTGTGAAATGGCCCTATTCAAATTGACGGTCGAACTCACTTTGAATTTTGACAGCCATGATTGATTCCTGAAAACCCCAGTCATCAACCGCTCAATAGGTGCTTTCCCTTATTTATGGCCCCGCTTTCCATATGACCTTGGGTTGTGACCTTGGGCCCAACTTCTGAGCGTTTCAGGATTTCGTGTTTCGCGAACTTATGTCGTGCTTCATGCTAAAACCTCTGACTCACAAAACTGCAACTTCTCGGATCTGGTGCCACACATCCCTCTAAAACGAACAACTCCTATTGATTTTAGGTTTCAGAAGTTCAGATATTTTATGAACAAATTTAACAACGTACCGTACTCCCGTTTCCCGTGATTATTTTTCACTGTTGATCTCTCCTAATGATATCTACAACCCAGATTAAATCTTTTCTCAACCTTTGATCTCAAGCCTTTGCCTCGACACTAAACTTCGAGCAACTTTATAATCTCAATCGCCTATGGGCCACAAATCGGAACTTCGAATGAAATCTCCTCCAATGAAAACTGAACTTGCTCACTTGCTTGATTCAAGTCCATATCAGACCGCTCTAAGTGTTTCATTTTGTGCTTATGGCTGCGGCTTGTGTAAATAAATACTTGGACGATTGGTTGAGGGCTCGGGAAAGAAAAAGGATTGGTGACATAGGTAAAGAGGGAAGTGATCAACCTTAGAGAAAACATAAAAGATTAGGGCCAAGACTTATCAGGTAAGACAACAAGGAAAAATAGGGTGTTCAAACGAATGAAAGCAAACAGAAGAAAAAACTACAAGCCAAAAGGGAAAAACTTAAGATTGGGTTTGCAAAAAGGAGAGAAACAGGGAAAAATTACAGACTTAGGTAGAAACCACAAACCCACAAGACTCTGACAAGTTCATGTGATAACATGTTGCATATTAAATTTGAATAGGATAGCATATGCCAAATGCAAGTGAATTAGAGCTTCCAATAACAAACTAATTCATCCATGGTGTTTGTACTATATTGTATATTATTTCATGATTTTCATTTTTTTAGCTAACCAAGTTAGAATATCTTCATTTTTGGTGGATTAAAATTTCTTTTCTTCAAATACAAGATTTATTGCATAAAGTTTTAGAAGTGTTTAATGACTATGGTGCAAAATGTGCCTATTTTGTTTGTGTTATAATATGCTAGTATTATTTCTAGTGTAGAATGCACTATCACAATTATACTACATAATTACATGCTATAATTATAACAACATTGTTCCAAGTATTATTATTTCTTAGTGAATCAAGATTTCTAAGTAAGAATTAATCTCTCACACTCTATGTGTATGGTATAACTTAGAGGTACAATCTACATTCATTATGCTCTACTATGAGATGTTATTGAATTACTTTCCATAGCTAGTAGTTAACTTGTTGGACATTGAAATTCATGTGTTTTAGCTGGCACACTGAGCATTCAAATAGATCAATTGATGACACATATGTTGTCTCAAGAATTAAAAATCATAGTTAAATAGATTTCTAGATAATCCTAAATATGGTGTTTCTATGTTTTGAATATGATGAAATGACTAGCACATATTTACAATAAAAATAATATACGCAGAAGGTGAAATGTTTTATAGAGTTGTTCCATAGATCAAGATCATGTAGTGGCATTAGAGAGGTTGGGTTTGATTAACAAGTCACTTAACACATTATTAGTCATTTACCCATAAAATTATGTGTTTTTCGAGTAGTTTTCTAAAAGAGCCTAACTTCTAACACATGTTTCTCTTTGCATTCCTTATCTTTGCTCAAAGTATTTTCAATCCTTATATTTATTACTAAATAGATCTAATTGGGTTGTCATGTTGGACACCACTTTGCACATCTTCTATAGTAGGATCAAAAGAAAACTACCAAGAATTCAAGTAGTTTATTTTCAACCAAATTGCAGTTTGTTAAACAATCTAGCATTGAATCTCCTTGCAATATGTTGGGTTGTGAGTCCAACTCCATTTTAGTTCAAAGATTTTATTGATTCCTTTTTGAAACCAATTGGTAAAACTGAGAATGTTTAAAGTTGTATCCTGGAAAACATTTGAACTGACATGTCACTTGAAGAAGCTATTTAAGATTCTCGATATCATGCATTGTAAGGTGAGGTATGGTAGATGTTTCAATCTACAATATATATGACTTGTGCATGCCAAACTATACTCAAAATATAAAGTAAATGAATGCAATAAATA
>ML783114.1:18573-30118 GCA_009831015.1 Picea engelmannii
AAATAGATCAATTGATGACACATATGTTGTCTCAAGAATTAAAAATCATAGTTAAATAGATTTCTAGATAATCCTAAATATGGTGTTTCTATGTTTTGAATATGATGAAATGACTAGCACATATTTACAATAAAAATAATATACGCAGAAGGTGAAATGTTTTATAGAGTTGTTCCATAGATCAAGATCATGTAGTGGCATTAGAGAGGTTGGGTTTGATTAACAAGTCACTTAACACATTATTAGTCATTTACCCATAAAATTATGTGTTTTTCGAGTAGTTTTCTAAAAGAGCCTAACTTCTAACACATGTTTCTCTTTGCATTCCTTATCTTTKCTCAAAGTATTTTCAATCCTTATATTTATTACTAAATAGATCTAATTGGGTTGTCATGTTGGACACCACTTTGCACATCTTCTATAGTAGGATCAAAAGAAAACTACCAAGAATTCAAGTAGTTTATTTTCAACCAAATTGCAGTTTGTTAAACAATCTAGCATTGAATCTCCTTGCAATATGTTGGGTTGTGAGTCCAACTCCATTTTAGTTCAAAGATTTTATTGATTCCTTTTTGAAACCAATTGGTAAAACTGAGAATGTTTAAAGTTGTATCCTGGAAAACATTTGAACTGACATGTCACTTGAAGAAGCTATTTAAGATTCTCGATATCATGCATTGTAAGGTGAGGTATGGTAGATGTTTCAATCTACAATATATATGACTTGTGCATGCCAAACTATACTCAAAATATAAAGTAAATGAATGCAATAAATATAGTTAGATTTCCAACACCGAGGACAAGAAGAGATAAGAATATAGCCCTAGAGGGAAGTGGGAATCCTCATTTCCCTCTAGGGCTCTAGTGCATTCAGTTGGATAAGAATATCAAAACTAGGGACTCCAAGAAATATCATTTTCTCTAGGATTTATCACAATAACCTTCTCAAGGCTCTTGATCCATTTCCTCAATAGGAAAATGAACCACAAGAACACATCCCATTTTTATAGGCACATCGGCCATAATTTCAACATAAACACAACCCAATAATGGTTTTCCTCAAGAACATCATGGTTGGTTCTCTTCTCAACACCTAAATCCCCTCTTGTTCTCCCAAAATCAACAAGTAAAATATATCCCCTTTTCACATTTTAATTTCCTTTCTCACATTTACCAAGTTTGATTGTACTAAGGCCCATGTTCTCAATAACTAGGTGAGGTGACTTCCTCATCCAACCTCTTACATGCATTAAATGATTGAGTGTCTAATAATTCAAAGGTGGATTAAATGGTAATGACACATTAACTCAGGAAAAATCACATGGGTTTCTACTTGGACCCCCCTTTATCCCCCTCTTTTATGGAGTCATAGCTCCCATCATTACCGTCCCTCTAGCATCATAGCCAATAATTATTATTTTATTAATTATTTCAATGTACATAATGCATAGTTCGACCCTCATACATATTAATCAATATGGGATCTGTGCCCCAACATATCATATCACTAGCCTAAATCACATTTATACAATTACATTATCATTTGTGGGGACTAAAACTAGGGATGTTACATCCCCTCCCCCTTATTTTCACACTGTCCTCAGTGCACAACACCATACAGGTATACATACATATCACAATGCTAGGATCTCTATACTTTAATCAACATCTATTCTCTCTATCCCAATTTCACACATGCATTCCAACCCAACATATTCATATAGTCACTCCAACCCAAAACATGTACACATAGGCACTTCAGCGACAAATCGTACCTAATAATTTCCCAATTTATAATTCTTTCAATAATTCCAACCAACAATCTCTCATTCCCCTTAGTCTACACAACCCAAGGAAATGTACCCATTCTTTGTTATGCAGTCCCATAGGCTATACCACTGCCATCAAGAGCCTGAACATAGATCGAACAGGAATTCTTAGAGATGTGGCTTTAGGAATTCTAGCTACAACCACTTTCACAATTTGTCAATTCCCACAACAATTCCAACCAACAATCTCTCATTCCCCTCAACCTTCACAACCCAAGCAAGTGCACCCCCTTCTCTACACCACATCCCTTTAGGATGTACCACTTCTCCCTAGGGCTCCAACACAAGGTTAGATAGGAAGTCTCAGAGCTATGGCTCCAGAAACTTCAACTATGATAATGGAATCTCCAAAATTTCAAATAGGTTTAAATGTGATTCCTGCATTGCATCCTTAAACTCCACTTTACTTCTTCTCAGCTAGAACAATTCCATTGGAATTTACTCGTTCCATGGCTTTGTTCTTGAGTTTTGTTTCCTTATGGTGCTTTTCTTTCCAAGCATTCGATTCCTATCTTCATTCTTTAGTTGTTCTATACAACCATCATGAAAACATACAAATTATATCCATTATCATATAGCATTTATCTTTTCCATGGGAGTCCTCAACTCCACAATGCAATTTTTATTCAAGAGTAAGTTTGTAACCATAAGAAACACTTATATGCATGGCTATCATGAGCTTCAAAAAGCTGCCATGGGAAAGAATTCATATCACTATCCTTTTTTCGACACACCCTCATGATTCTAGCCACTATTCCATATGGATTTTTAAGTTTCCTCTTCTTTCTTGTACTCACACTCCGAGCTCAGAAATCCCCTTCGTTGCTATACAATCCCTTGAGCAATCCATCATTTTCCAAGGTTTTCATTTACAAGGAGAGTGCCAACTTACTACCAGACATTTGCTAGTAGTCTGTAACCTATGGAAATCATAGGGTTCCAATGTCATAACAATAGCCTTCTTCCTAATATTTCCATATCCATAGCCATCATCTCAATTGTATCATGCACATACCATCATCATGAGATATCATGATAGCATTTTCACTTATTTATTCAAATTTGTTTTATATAGAAAACCCACTTTCCCTTCATCTATGTGATGGGTCATCCTAGAGGGCTCATGCCCATTGAGAATTGCACATGTGGCTTGAAAATCCCAAATTTCATATTATTTAGGTTATTAAATTGTTGAAGAGGACCTTTTTCCCCTCCATAGGGTAGATTAGGGGATTTTAGCTTAGAAAATAATAGTTTAATGTAAGAGGAAGTTCATCCTTTACCTATATAAATAGAGAGGTGTTGTACTATGTTGTCATTGATGTCAAAGGATTGATTTCAAAGGGTTGATGTCAAGTATTGTCTTAGTATTGTGTTTGTATCATTGATGTATTGATTTTTGGATCACATGGTCATGGATGTAATTGATGTCATAGGGTTGATGTCATGAGGTGTCATAGTGATGTGTTTTCATGAATGTAAAGGTTGATCATTGGTGTATCAATGGAACTCACATATGTACCAATGTACTACAACATATCTTCCTCAAAAACCATTCACTACAACAAGTATTAAGTATCCAATAGTACCTCTAATCATGTACCAAAAGTGTGTCTCAATAGATCAATGATATACCTCTATCTATCATCACATTAACATGATATGTCCCATAAAAAACATGCCAAAACTTTACTAAGAGAATACATAACATAACTAGTATTGTTCCTTAACATAAAGGCCTCAATCCACACTCTAGGTTTAATACCATGCATCCAAGATAGGAATCAAGCAGATGATCCAAAACTCAACCACGTATTGTCACCATACATTCATCAAAGACAAATACAAACATGAAACCTGAATCATACCATCTTAGACCCTGCAAAAACAAAGTTATATCATTAAACCATGATGCAATGCATATGTACACCCCTATTTTTTAGTCTTTTACCACATGTACATTACTTCTCCACGTACATCTTGCGTATGTACACAAATTTTCTTAAKATAGACTACGTACCATCCATGGTTTCCATTCTGTTCTGGTTTTTTAGTCTTCTTCATCCACTTCTGAGAGTGTCCCAGCTTCTCAAAACTTGAACTCTGAGGTTCCATCTTTTCAACATTTTCTTCCTTCCTAGTTTCATGTGATCTTATTTCCATATTATATGAAGCACTCCTCATTGATTGTCTCCTTTAATTCCATCAATCCTGAGCTTTGCGGCCAAACCCACTGCAACTATAACATCTCATGGTGTGACAATGAGCAACAATGTGTCCCACTTGATTACATATCCAACATCTTAATATGTTGTTGAATCTTCCAACATTTTGCCTTGCATAATTTATGAAATCCAAATCCCTATGACCATATTCATTACATGAGAAACAATGACCATTGAAAACATTTCCATACCTTTTCTTTTGTGTCCACATTGAAGGTGTCTCTCTTCTAAACTTTATTTGAGGTGTAGGACCTGCTTCTTGGTGTCTTCCTTTATCTGATCTTCTGAATATTTTATTTCTTTGTGTAGGTGCTTTAATTGCAGCTTTACTTCCACCTTTTGAAAATGAAGGACTTACATCATGCTGCTCAGAAGTGATCGCTTCAAAGTGTGCAACTTCCTTGTTGTATCCAAGACTTGATTTATCATTTGGTGATCTTTGACTATCTAGGATTTCATCCAAGATTGTTGAGTTGATCATGAACCTTTTTGACTTATTTTCTTTCCTTATGAGATCAACTATTTCTACTTCTAGCTTATGACATGATTTCTCCTTTTCATTTACCTGAATCTTCAATAATTCTTCTATTATTTTGGCTTCTTCAAGTTGGGTCTTCAAATTTGCATTAATTTCTTTTGTTTCTTTAATATCTTCAAGGTTTTTGCTAATATCATCATTTACCATCTTCTTTTCTTCTACTTGACTAATTATTTCATTCTTTAGGTTCTTGGTCTCTTCTTCTTTTTCTTCTAATTGAGTCCTTTGCTTGGTTGTCTCACTTCCTTCTTGTTTCTTGAGTATTTTTCTTAGTGTCATGGTAAGACTTTGGTACTTTTCAAGGGCTTCCTTAGTGTATTTTTCAAGATACTCAAAAAAAATTGAGCCATAACCTATTTCCATGCTAACTTCTTCTAAATCATTTATAATTTTATCTTTAAGATTCAACAAATCTTCCTCTTCATCTATAAGATAATTTTTATTTGATTCTATACAAACTACCTCTACATCTTCTTCTTCATTTGTAGGATAACATTCAAATTCATTGCATTCAAGAGTATTGCAATCAAAATACTTTGGATATTATTTACCATCATTGATGACTAAGTATTGATATGCCTTTTCTAGCTTCAGCCATAGGTCCTTGGTGGAGGTACATTTTCCTATGCTTTCTTTAACAGAATATGAAATTCCATTCAAGTTGGTATTGAATGTTGCTACATTATTCTTCTTTGTTGCATATTTTGACTGATTCTTTGAGGGAATTAGTCCAACAACAACATTATTCCAATCACCTGCTCCTTTTGCCTTCAAATACCCTTTCATTTTCTATTCTCAATGTCAAGTAATATGTCTCATCAAAGAGGGGAACTTCATCTGCATGTTCATCCATTTGTGTGTCCATGGATCTCCCTCAAGCTTGTAAGGCATATGATGAAGGCCTGCTCTGATTCCAATTGTTGGACACAATGGCCATACTGAGAGGGGGGTGAATCAGTGTAGGGATATTTTTACATTTCTTTCAAAACTTTATTTAGCAACACCTTCAAACATATTATTCATTTGTACTTAGCTACTTTCATGTATCAACAAAATTCATGAATAATAGAGAGCATTAAACCATCACCATAATGAACAAAAAGAACACTAGATATATGTGTATTTTTTTTTTATTATGTGTTATAGGAGACTACAATCTCAGGGTTTTATCACCATCAACTAAAAATACCAAAAAATCCAATAGAGTACCAACTCTAAACACAAGACTCAACTTGTAGATCTTAACACCAACCGAGATGTTAGGAATCCAATCCCCAAGTACAAGACCCTTCTTGTAGACAAAAACCAATATTCCAATAGGTATGTGACATGTTTATACTACATCCCATGTATGTACATGACCTGCCTATACTACAACATGCATATGTACATGCCCTTCCCTCTATCATCTTGCACAGTGCATACACCTTCAGAAAACTAGGGCATCCATTCTTCTGCACTTCTAAAACTTTCCTTCCTATGTCACATCCACTAGTAACCTATCACTACATCCAACCTATCACTACAACCAATCTTTGTTGTCCCAACAATAAAAAAATATACACCATCCAACAACCTATGCATGTTTCTAATGCATGCACCATCACACAACATAGATATCCCTCAACCATATCAGAACAAAACCACTCAACCAACCATCCCACATCTACCATACCCAAACATCACAACAACCATACAAAGAATGCCTCAAGAACTCACCATACCATGAGTAAATTTAAGCATCAAGACAATATAACCATACCAAAACCTTTGTAGCAGATCTGAACCTGTAGAATGATGATATGGAACTTGCTTCAGCCTTTAGAAACCTGGCACCAACATCATATCAAGTCTTTTCTTGGACTTTTAAAATATATGTGACATGTGATTATTTAGAAAGTGTATGTACACGTTATGGCCTTATGCAACCCATGCATGTACGTGATCTAGCCCATTGCAGGCTGTGTACAACCTCAGAAAACTAGGGTTTTTTTAACCTCCAAATTGTTTTTGTCAAGCTTCCTTGCTACCTCAAACTTACGAAACTAAGCATTCAATCCCACACCCTCCAGTGGCATGAAGAGCCTAGTCCCCTTCCCAATCACAAATAAAGATAATAATAAAAATTACAAAGTCGTTCATGATGAGATCAAATTTGGACACCATTGGATAATATCTACCAACCTACATTTGAATAATTTTATCTGATCTCCCCACTTTTATATTCACTCTAATCTACCTGAGTTATTGAGTCCTAGGAATTCATGCCATCCTAAAACATGTGATCATTAGTAATGGCATTGCTATGTCTAATTGCTATTCCTCTATTTTGTTGTCATTACACCCATAAGGTAATTTATTTAGGTTATTTGTGTCAATCTTAATCAATGATATAGTTTTTAAAAGAATGGGATTGTTCCACCATGTACTTTCTTAGAGGAATAAGAATTAGTATTCTTATGTCCATTAATGGATCATTGGTTGAGATAAATCTTAATCATTGTTTATTTTTTCCTAATCCCTAGTGGACAGGGAATTAGAGGTCGTTTTTTGTGTTCTATATTAGAAAAGAGGACACCAGACACACATGAGGTATTTTCTTATGCCAATTGTAAGTTATGTACCTTTAAAACCCTAATTTGGAGAGTGTCTTGCTAACCGATGTTTATCTTGATGTATCTATGAAATTTAGGCACTTATGAGTCTAAAATTTTGGCTTGTAGTACTCTAATATTTCTTCTTTGAAATGTCATAGTTCTGACAAAATTTTGATGTGCCAAGAGAAATTTATGATAACTTTCCCAAAACTTGTTGATTCTTGGTCCTTCATGGATAACGAGCTTGTATGGAATTCCATGTGTCCAATATTTCTTATCTAATTATAAATTTTTTACCTAAAATAAAATGATCTGTATTCTTTCCAAATGAACTAGTTGCACTCAATTTGGATTTCCAAGATTCAAATATGACAGTTCTACCAAGAACACTTGTTTGATATTGGTCTTAGGACTAGTCAAAAACCCTAATTTCCACATCATGTATTTCATAAATTATAGCATATCAAAAAAAAAAAATTCTACCAAAGGCACTACAATATGTATCCTTAAACTCCTGAAAATTTTACAGTCGAAAATTCCAAGATGACATGTTTGAGACTAATTTTAGGATAAGTCACAAACCTTGACTTCCATAGACTATATGTCAAATAGTGTAGTGATACAAAAACTAAAATATTTACCCCGAGTACTTTTCTATGTCTCCATAAGCTCCTAAAAATTTCATAGTCTAAAACTTCACCAAAAAAAAGTATAGCGAAAATTCCAATATGACTTGTTTCAAGGAGAAAAACCCTAGGATCATATGCTTTGATACCAAATTTTATGAACCAAACACCAAACATAACATAGTAATAGAAGAAACAAGTAAATCCACACCTTGAGAAAGGACTCGATCTATGGATCAGGCCCGACTCCAAAATTGGGGATCTTCTAAACTCTCTCAAATGTTAAATCAACAAGAAGAAGATGATTGAATCACTAGATTAGAGTAATTTTCATAATGATTTGAATTATGTGAGATATGGAAGAAAGGTGATTGATTTCAAAATATGGATCAAGTTCTAATGTTTAGGAAAAAGTGATGTGTATCTGATTAATCTATTTAATTATTTGAAAATTACAGCCATTAAAATGTTTAAATGGAAATCCCCATTTTATTTTCTACAATGAGGTTTAGTGTTTAAGTGAATTAGTTCGATGGATTTATTATAACCTTTTCAATAAGAGAGTTATGAGGATTTTTATATTGACACCATAAAAACTCAAATTAGTATCTCTTATCGTATAAACATTTTTCCAACCTCGACACAGTAAAATTCCATGGTTACATGACTTCTAGAATCAATAACTTTCTCGTAGAACTTTTTCTTAAAGAATCATTTTTTGCATGGTGAAGATGATAGATAGGGATTTCAAATGAATGGTTGTGTAACCCATTTCAACATCAAGTGCATGGATTTTATAACCCATGAATTTCAAACCATCATGTTGACATGATACCATAAAAATTAGTTTTCATATCTATAGGCCTTATAATCCAATTATGAGTTTCCATATAACTAAAAAAAATTGGGTGGGTGGACATTGTAGTGGAGGTATTTTTCATCGGTTCTTTTATTGGTAACAAATGCACCCGTGTGTTTTAATTAACATGCACCGGTGTGTTCTTACAAAATATGCATTGTTGTGTTTTTAAGTAACATGCACCAGTGCACACACACAATCGCAAAGCACCGATGCTCTTAAAAATATTACGCATTGATACCATATTTATGTTATATGAAACATCGATGCTTTATTGTTATTGTATGCCCTGGTGCATGTTGTTTTTTATGCAACAATGGTGCTCATATAAATATTACACTCGAGTGCTCTTATGGTGGTTTCACGTGTGCTTGTATTACCACATGCAAGGAAGGATAGTGAAATTTACATAAATTGAGGTGAGATGTGGGCACCATGTTTTTTTACTAAGCACAAATGCGTATATGATAACTAAATAGTCGGTGCATATATCATATACGAAATCATCGGTGTGTATATCATACACAAAATCACTGGTGTGTATATGTTATATAATGAACCTGTGTGTATGTTATATATAAAGCATTGGTGCATGTATTATCTATAAAGCGACGATTTGCATATTATATATCAAGCACCAGTGAGATTAGTCGTATGTTATGTTGCTTAAAATAATAAATATAATCAATCATATGTTTTTTCACTTAAAATAATGATGTTTTTTCACAATTGTAAGAATCGATGCTTCTATTTAATTAATGGATGTTGATGCGTATTGATAAAAATGTGTCATCGTCTATTTTATGGCATACATCATTTAGTGAGTTCAAAAGAGTACAATGCACTGATATGTAAATATATTAATTAATTGTTTTTTTACAAATTTTCGATGATGGTATTATTGGTAAGGATTGTTTAGAACTCCATAGAGCTAAAGCAGACTATTTTGAGAAGAGATTGGAGATTTTAGATGATGAAGGTGTGGTTATAATCATTCAACGAGAGAAAACTATTAATGATGTACAATAGATTTCAACTATGCAAGCTAAGCATAGTGTGCGCAAATGATGTAAGGTCACTATTAAGAACCATTATTCCTTGTCAATGATTGATGATTTATTTGATCAACATAAATGTGTGAAACTATTCTTTGAGTTCACTACAAGGCGAACACCTTGTAGCGTAGGTTTTTAGAGTTAAAAGATTTGTAATAATTTCAAAAAAACCTCTACTACAACCTCCACTATTCTAAGCAAAGGTTTTAACGGATGTTCCATATAATTGAAAAAATTAGGGTGGGTGGAGGTTGTAGTGGAGATTTTTTTGTTGGTGATTTTTTTGGTAGCAAAAGCACTAGTGCATTTCATTGACACGCACCAATGTGTTCTTATGAAACACGCATTGGTGTGTTTTTAATTAACATGCACCTATGCACACACAATCACAAAGTATCAGTGGTCTTAAAACTCCATAGAGCTAAAGCATACTATTTTGAGAAGAGATTGGAGTTTTTAGATGATGAAGGTGTGCTTAGAATCATTCAACGAGAGAAAACTATTACCGATGTACAATAGATTTCAACTACGCAAGATAAGAAAAGTGTGCGCAAATGATGTAAGGTCACTATTAAGAACCATTATTCCTTGTCAAGGATTGATGATTTATTTGATCAACATAAATGTGTGAAATTGTTCTTTGAGTTCACTGTAAGGAGAACACATTGTAGCATAGGTTTTTAGTGTTACAAGATTTGTAATAATTTCAAAAAAAACTCTACTACAACCTTTGATATTCTAAGCAAAGGTTTTAACGGATGTTCCATGTAATTGAAAAAATTTGGGTGGGTGGAGGTTGTAGTGGAGATTTTTTTGTTGGTGATTTTGTTGGTAGAAAAAGAACTAGTGCATTTCATGGACACGCATCGATGTGTTCTTATGAAACACAAATTGGTGTGTTTTGAAGTAACATGCACCTGTGCACACACAATCACAAAGTACCAGTGGTCTTAAAAATATTATGCATTGATACCATATTTTGTGTTATATGAAACACCAATGATTTGTTGTTACTATATGCCTCAGTGTGAGTTGTTTTTTATGCAACAATGGTGCTCGTATAAATATTATGATCTAGTGCTCTTATAGATGGTCTCACTTGTGCATGTATTACCACATGCATGAAAGGATAGTGAAATTTCCACAAATTGAGGTGAGTTGTCGACACCATTTTTTGTTACTAAGAACAGGTGCGTATATGATAATTAAAACATCGATGCGTATATCATATACAAAATCATCGGTGTGTATATCATACACAAAAACACCAGTGCAAAAATGTTATATAATGAACCGGTGTGTATGTTATATATAAATCATCGGTGCATGTATTATCTATAAAGAAGTGGTGCGTATATCACATATAAAGCACCGGTTAGATTAGTCATGTGTTATGTCGCCTAAAATAATAAATATAGTCAATCATATGTTTTGTCGCTTAAACTAGCGGTGTTTTTTCATGATTGTTAGCATCGATGCTTCTATTTAATTAACGGGCACCTGTGTGTGTTGATAAAAATGCACCATTGTCTATTTTATGGAATGCATCATTTAGTGAGTTCAAAAGAATACATTTCACCGATATGTAAATATTTTAATTAATTATTTTTTTTTTTACAAATTTTCTATTAGTTATCTCAAAATCAAATATTTTTTATTTAATATTTTTTTTATATATTTTCGTTATTTTGTTTTGATATAATGATTGCATTAATGCATTATCCAATGGTGACTCCTTCACCTTGAATGTAAAAGTGTATTGATGGAAACAAATATTATTGCAAAAGGGGGAAATAATCTCATGAGGTGATATGTG
>ML783114.1:32384-64773 GCA_009831015.1 Picea engelmannii
TGCGTTGTGGAGTTGAGGACTCCCATGGAAAATATAAATTCTATATGATAATGGATATAGTGTGTATGTTTTCATGATGGTTATATAGAACAACTATCAAATGAATAAATGAACCAAATGCTTGGAAAGAAGAGCACCAGAAGGAAACAAAACTCAAGAACAAAGGCATGGAACGAGTAAATTCCAATGGACTTGTTCCAACTAAGAAGAAGAAAAGTGAAGTTTAAGGATGCAATGTAGGAAGAACATTTACAACTATTTGAAAATTGTAAATGTGCTTCCTGAAGGGATGTGGTGTAAATGACCTTATGTTGGAGCCGCAGAGGGAAGTGGTACATCCTGAAGGGATGTGGTGTAGAGAATGGGGTACACTTCATTTGGTTGGGAAGGTTGAGGGGAATGAGAGCATGTTGGTTGGAATTGTTGTGGGAATTGACAAATTGTGAAAGTGGTTGCAGCTAGAATTTTTGAAGCCACATATCTAAGACTTCCTAGTCGATCTATGTTGGGGCCCTTGAGGGAAATGATATAGCTTGGGGAACTACATAACAGCGAAGGGGGCACATTTCCTTGGGTTGTGTAGACTAAATGGAATGAGAGATTGTTGGTTGGAATTATTGAAATAATTATAACTTGGGAAATCATTAGGTACGATTTGGGGCTAACGTGCCTATGTGTACATTTCTTCGGTTGGAGTGCCTATATGCATATGTTAGGTTGGAATGCATGTGTGACATTGGACTAGAGAGAATAGATGTTGATTAAAGTATAGAGAGATTAGAATTGTGATATGTATGTACACATGTATGGTTTTGTGCACTCAAGACAGTGAAAAAATAAGTGGGAGCAGATGTAACATCCCTAGTTTTAGTCCCCACAAATTATAATGTAATTTTATAAATGTGATTTAGGCTAGTGAGATGATATGTTTGGGGCGCAGATCCCATATTGATTAATATGGTTGAGGCTCAAACTATGTATTATGTACATTGAAATAATTAATAAAAATAATAATTCTTGGCTATGATACTAGAGGTATGGTAACGATGGACTCTATGACTCCACAAAAGAGGGGGATAAAGGGGGATCCAAGGAGAAACCCATGTCATTTTTCTTGAGTTAATGTGTCATTACCATCTAATCCACCTTTGAATTACTAGACACTCAATAATTGAATGCATGTAAGAGATTGGGTGAGGAAGTCACCTCACCTAGTTATTGAGAGCATGGGCCTAAGTATAATCAACCTTGGTAAATTTGAGAAAGTAAATCCAAATGTGAAAAGGGGGCATATTTTACTTGTTGATTTTGGGAGAACAAGAGGGGAGTTGAGTGTTGAGAAGAGCACCAACCATGTTGTGCTTTAGGACAACCATTATTGGGTTGTGTTTATGTTGAAATTATGGTCGGTGTGCCTATAAAAATGGGATGTGTTCCCATGGTTCATTGATCCAAGTGGATATCGGTGGCCACCCACCTTTTCCAACTGGATCAATTTTTTTTTTTGGCAATTTTGGTAATTTACTACTTTTAGCATTTTTTCGTGTCCTGAACTTCCAAAGCCATTTTGAGGCCCTAAATGACGTTTTTTGGGAAAACGGGGAGCAACATGGAAATTCCTTCGATGTTTCTCACATCAAAGTTTTATTCCTAGGATAGATATTTCTAACGAGGTATTGAGCGCATCAAACAGAGATCGTATGCAAAATTTATGACCCTAGGAAGTTAATGTACTGACTTACCCAAACGAGGCCCACATGACTTTTGGCGCTTCATCTCCTAGGGTTAGGTTTTTGGATTTCTAGGGTTTTTGACATTCCTATTTAACATAAAAGGAATTTAGAGCCTCATTGTAACCAAATTCTTTCGAATGAGCACAGTCGTCACATCTCTTCTCAGAGATAAGCCCCCGCCATTCTAGCAAGCTTATTTTTTGCTCCATTTTACAGTTTCAGCTTACTTCCTTATTGAATAGAAAACCAGTTTTACTGTATCTTTGTTATTATGTGTTAAGCATATGTTAATAATCTGTAGTCATTTCTTTTTGCTCATAAAATTTGGATCATTGGTATCAGAGAGGTATTCTCCTTGTTATCTTAATTCATGTCCCTAATGAGGTCGGAGTACAAAGAATTGGGTCTCGAGCTTGTTTTTCTTGAGGACAAAATCTCTCGCACGCCCAAGAGACATCTCATGGCAGGAGAAAATAAATATGACAGGACGTGAGATCCTTTCAAAATGTTGCTTGAGGAATCCCTCATGCAACAGAGGAACGATATGATGGATAGTTTCATGCAAATCCTTCAGCGGCTACCAACAGGCGACACATCTTCTTCGAGTGGAGGCACTCCCCCCTTCAAGGTACAAATCAACTTCGATATTCATGTATTTGAAGGTCAAATAGATGTAGATGTTGTAGACAAGTGGTTGAATCTACTAGAAGGGTATTTTTTTGTCCATAAATTTTCGAATAGAGAAAATATTACTTTTGCGCTCCTCAAAGTCATTCCCCGTGTCAAATATTGGTGGGAAACTTTCTGTGAGAAAAAGGAAACAGAGGAACCCTCATTATTTATATTCATGACCACCTGGGAATCCTTCAAGGATGTTATTAAGAAACAATACTACCCTATCAGAATTTATGATGATTTGTATACCAAATGGAACACACTGCGGCAAGAAAGAGACCAAGCAATGCCAGAGTTCACAAATATATTCCATACCTTGCACACCAAGTTGGGTATCAAATATTTGGAGCAACATCTGGTGCTCAAGTATGGAGGTTCTCTACATAGATACATCCAGACTGAAATGCAATTTTTGGACATCTCATCCTTGGGCGTGACTTACTGATATGTCATCAAAATCAAGCAGAAGCTCAAACAAAAGATGCAAAAATTTGGGCCTAGGAACCCCTCACAGCAAAAGCCAGGAAAGGGTGGCCCCAACCCACAAAAAAAAGGACAAAGCAAAGATGGATAGTATCAGGACAACCAGTCCAAGACGCAAGAAAAGAAGGAGACCAAAAAGACAAAGAAATATACCGGGAAGGGGTGCAACTTCCATAAGATCCCTTGGCATAACATTGTTGACTGTCGCTCAAAGAAGTTGTTGGTGGCCGAAGTGAAATCCTCTAAATCAGATGTGGTTTGTGACTCTGATTCAGAACCAAAGAGGGGAAAATAGATCATTGATGTAGAACCCAATGCCACCATTGCTACCACCAAGCTCTAACCTGGTGAACCAAATGAGCCATAAGAAGGAGAGCGCCTATTCCATTCACAGATGTGGGTAAAATTCACCCCACTGCACTTCATCATCGATAGAGATAGCATAAGAACCTCATCTCATCATAGGTCGTCAAGAGTTTGGCCCTAGCAACAACACTATACCCACAACCCTGCACCATTAGATGGATCCACCAAGGAAGTGATATTCACGTCAACCAACAGTGTCGACTATCGTACGACATCAAGCCCTTCAAAGACGAGGTATTATGTGATTTTTCTCCTCTCAAAGTTTGTGATGTTCTTTTGGGACAACCTTATTTATGGAAACGTCATGTTGTATATGAGTCTAGGCCTCATAGTTTTATTATTACTTTGAATAGGAAATTGTACAGGATACCTGAGGTAGTCCCACCTAGTTCTATTTCCTTGATCTCTGCTAATCAATGAAGGAAGGTCATCTCTCAGACGGGGAAGTTTGTCTTCTTCGTGATTTTCTCGTAGAATGAGAAAGAGATCACAACCACATCCAGGGTATCTGCGGCTGAACTCTCCACACAACAAAATAAAGTAGATAAGGTCATGGAAGAGTACTTGGATATATTCTCCTCACCTACTGGGGTACCTCTACACTGTCAGGTCAAGCACCCCATCGATCTGACCCCCTAATGCAATGCTACCCAATGGGGCCAGTCTATCATCGCTCTCTGTTAGAGAATGAGAAGATCAAGCAACAAATCCAAGAACTTCTCCACAAGGGGCACATCCATCCCATCTCATCACCTTGTGGGAGCCCAATCGTGCTGGTACAGAAGAAAGATGGAACCTGGCGACTCTACATTGATTACCGAGCTTCGAATAAAATCATAGTCAGAAACCAGTACCCGATTCCCCGAATCGAAGACCTCCTTGATCAACTCATGGGGGCCAAATACTTCAGTAAGATTGATCTAAAGTTTGGCTACCACCAAGTATCGATAGAACAAACAGATGTATGGAAGACCGCCTTCAAGTCAAAGGAAGGCCTTTTTGAATGGTTGGTCATGCCCTTTGTTTTGACAAATGCTCTAGCCACTTTCATGAGGATGATGGATGATATCCTATGACCATTCACCAATACTTTTGTAGTGGTGTATCTGGATGACATTCACATTTACAACAATACTTGGGCAGAACACCTGCAGCATATTCAGCAGGTTCTGTACACCCTGTGATGGCACAAGCTATACGCCAACTTAGAAAAATGATCCTTTGGCATGGACAGGATCCATTACCTGGGCTACATCGTTGATTAGCATGGCGTACATGTGGATCCATCCAAGATCCAAGTCATCCGTGACTGGCCAGCCCCAACCACACCCACTAAGCTTCGGAGCTTCTTGGGCCTTGCCAATTTCTACTGCAGGTTCATGTTGGGATTCTCCCATATTGCATGGGCCCTTAGCCAAATAACCAGGGGTGGTGGTAAGGAGAAATTTTTGTGGGGCCAATCCCAATAACAAGTGTTCGATGATTTGAAGAAGTGCTTATGCTCAGCCCCAGTACTTTCACTACCAAACCTACAACAACCCTTTGAGATCGATACAAATGCTTCGGACTATGTTGTGGGCGTCATTCTCACTTAGCATGACCACCTCATGGCCTATCATAGTGAGACACTATCAGATGTTTTCTGTAAGTAACCTAATTACAAAAAATAAATGCACTCCATTATGCAAGCCTGTCGCTAGTGGAGACATTACATTCTTGGGAAGGAGAAATTCATCCACACTGATCATAAACCACTGCAGTTCATGCAAACACAAGGCAAATTTTCAAAAGTGGTCCACATACTTCCAGCAATTTGACCTCAACATCAAGTATAAAACAGGAATCACCAACCACATCGTTGATTGCCTCAACATACCACCAGTCACGGAACTCACACAGTGCTAGACTCTTGCGGCCATGAGACCTCTAGATGGCCCCAACTCTATGAGATAGACCCAGACTTCGCCACCACCTACCAAATGTTGGGTGCAAATGCGGTCGTTGATAATTTCCATCTTCAGGATGGGTTGTTGTGTCATCTGGGCCATATTTGCATTCCATCAAGCGAGCAAGTGAAGTTGATCTGGGAATCCCACTATAGTCGGGTGGCAGGACACTTCGTCGTCGAAAAGACAATGACAATTCTACATAAACATTTCTACTAGTCGAAACTTCGACAGGAGGTCAGCAAGTATATCAGGTATTGCAATACCTGTGTTATTGCCAAACTGACCACTAAGAAACAGGGCATGTACACCCCTCTTCCTACTCCTGATAGGCCATGGGAATCCATCTCAATGGACTACATGTTGGGCCTCTCGTCCACTAAGCGGAGAAATGACTGTGTTTTTGTGGTTGTTGACCGCTTTTCTAAGATGGCGATTTTGGTTGCATACAAGAAGAGCATCACAGCAAAGGCCACTGCCAAGCTCTTCTTTGAACGAGTCTGGGTAAATTTTGGAATCCCACAAACCATTGTCTCATATCGGGACAGTTTATTTCTCATCACATTATGGTCGAGCCTCTAGTCACTGTTGTACACCAAGCTCACCAAATCCATGACCTTCCACCCCCAGACAGATGGCCAAACCGAGGTCATAAATCAAATGATTGTGCATATCATGTGCATGTATAATTCAAAGGACCCTCGCACATGGGATGCTATCCTTACCTATGTCCAACATAGCTACAACTGATCCCTCCATAGCTCAACCAGCCACAACCCCTTTCATATGGGGTTGGGATTCCAACCATTGGGTCCCATAGGTGTTGCACTTCCCCTTGTGGTCACCTCAACCAACTCATCTCCTGCTCCAACTGAAGCTGACAAATCCACCTGGTTAATTGAGCGGATCCAGTACATCTTCCAACAAGTTCAAGATATCCTACAGAAGTCCATTGACAAGTACAAGTAGTGCCATAATCACATCGGGTGCCACATAAGTTTTAGGTGGGCGACAAATTTTGGTTGCACTTGTAGAAATAATGCCTTACAGGAACCCATCGAAAGTTTCACCCACTCAATTATGGGTTGTACACCATCACCAAGGATATGGGGGATAATTCTTTTGAGCTCAACATTCATATTTTCCTTGTCTTGCACCCATTGTTCAACATGGATCTTCTTCGGCCTTATTTCCCACCATTATTGGACACCTCAGAAGTAGAAAAATAGCTGACACCAACATAGCTCAACCCCGACTGCATACAATAGGAATCCAGTGATCAGATTGTGGACACACAGATCAAGGGCACTCGACAACAAAGGATCCATCTTTATCGAGTCGTCAAAGCAGGGAAGTTCCTGCACCAAAGCAAGTGGCTCACCCGTGGCCAAATTCAACAGAAATTTCTTCATCTGATGGGGGAACTCAACGCAACGGAGACCATTTCTTCCTAAGGAGGGAGGATTGATCCACATGGATATCAGTCACCACCCACCTTTTCCAACTGGCTCAAATCATTTTTCTGGCAATTTTGGTAATTTATTTTAGCATTTTTTTGGGTCTTGAACTTCCAGAGCCGTTTTGAGGCCCTAAACGATGTTTTTTGAGAAAATGGGGAGCAACATGGAATTTCCTTTGATGTTTCACACATCAAAGTTTTAGTACTCGAACAAATATTTCTAACAAGGTATTAAGTTCGTCAAATGAAGATCGTATGCAAAAGTTACGACCTCGGGAAGTTGATGTACTGACTTACCCAAACGGTGCCCACATGACTTTTGGTGCTTCATCTCCTAGGGTTAGGTTTTTGGATGTCTAGGGTTTTTGACATTCCTGTTTAATGTAAAAGGCCTTCAGAGCCTCATTGTAAATAACTTCTTGCGAATGAGCGTAGTTGTCACATCTCTTCTCAAAGATAAGTCGCCACCATTCTATCAAGCTTGTTTTCTGCTACATTTTACAGTTTCAGCTTATTTCCTTTTTAAATAGAAAACCATCTTTATTGTGTCTTTGTTATTTTGTGTTAAGAATCTGTTAATAATATGTAGTCATTTTGTTTTTCTCATAAAATCCAGATCATTCGTTTTCTTGTTGAGGAAATGGATCAAGATCCTTGAGAAGGTTATTGTGAGAACTCCTAGATAAATTGATATTTATTGGAGTTCTTAGTTGTGATATTCTTATCCAAATGAATGCATTAGAGCTCTAGAGGGAATTTGGAAGGCTCAAGGGAAAGCATGGCAGAAAAGGGGGGATACCATTCCTTGGGTTGTGCAAGTTAAGGGGAAGAGAGATGGTGGATTGGAACTGCTATTGGAGTAGAAATTGGGTTATTGGGATGATGAATGTGGAGAGATATGTAGTCATTTTGTTTTTCTCATAAAATCTAGATCATTCGTTTTCTTGTTGAGGAAATGGATCAAGATCCTTGAGAAGGTTATTGTGAGAACTCCTAGATAAATTGATATTTATTGGAGTTCTTAGTTGTGATATTCTTATCCAAATGAATGCATTAGAGCTCTAGAGGGAATTTGGAAGGCTCAAGGGAAAGCATGGCAGAAAAGGGGGGATACCATTCCTTGGGTTGTGCAAGTTAAGGGGAAGAGAGATGGTGGATTGGAACTGCTATTGGAGTAGAAACTGGGTTATTGGGATGATGAATGTGGAGAGTGGACAACCAAGAGGGCCATATCTCCTTGTGGACTCATAGCCTTATCTCGGGGGTGACTTGCTATTGAGAATTGGAAGAACAAACCTATGGTTGGGAGGAACGTCCTTCGTACACAACCAATTGGTTATGTTATAAATAGATAAGTTTTATGTTATATTTATTATGTTAATTCCACTACGTAATGTTTTATAGGAAAGTTGTTGTTTTTTCTTGAATGGTTGCATTCGTGTTTTTAAATATGTTGTTAGTTGCATGAGAAATATTATGGGCATGTTTCCCCTTGGTTAACATTTATTTTGTATGCATGGGGCATTTTTAATTCCATTTTTAGAAGGCTGGGTATGTTACATGAAATCAAATGTCATTTTATTTTTAGAAACATGACTAAGATAGATGGATTTATATTCACTTGACATGTGGCACATTATTTCCACTTCTAAGAAACCCTTTCACTTATCTCTTTATAACAAGGGTATGTTGCATAGCAGCTAGTCCTTGTATTTACTTTCTAGTTAAGTTTTTTATATAGTTTATCTCCTTTATGGTCTTTATGCATGGAAAATTCCTTATAGTCCATTAATCATTAATCATACTCATGCTCCTTCCCTATATAGAATATAGGGCATTAAAACAACAAAAATAAGATGCATGTAAATACTTGTATTTTGCATATTTCATAGCAAATTAAGTTATAATCAAAACAAAAAGAAACAAAAAATAAATTGCAATTCATGTTGCCATTCTATGTAGTTAATGTATTGAATACAACTCACCTAGATTTCAAATAATTCAATATCTTCTTGTCCTCGGTGTTGGAAATCTAACTATATTTATTTCATTCATTTACTTTATATTTTGAGTATAGTTTGGCATGAACAAGTCATATATATTACAGATTGAAACATCTACCATACCTCACCTTACAATGTCTGATACTGAGAATCTTAAATATCTTCTTCAAGTGACATGTCATTTCAAATGTTTTCCAGGCTACAACTTTAAACATTCTCAGTTTTACCAATTGGTTTAAAAAAGGAAGCAAGAAAATCTTTGAAGTGAAATGGAGTTGGACTCACAATCCAACATATTGCAAGGATAGTCAATGCTAGATTGTTTAACAAACTGCAATTTGGTTGAAAATGAACTACTTGAATCCTTGGTAGTTTTATTTTGATCCTCCTATATAATATGTGCAAAGTGGTGTCCAAAATGACAACCTAATTACATGCATCAATTATGATGTTTTTTTTTAATAGAAACAGTTGTGAATTTAAATTAAAAAAGAAGGTTTGTGTTGCATCACGTTACAAAATGACAAAAAAATTGATTCTTTGATCTATATCCAGAATGAGATTTTTTTGTTGCATTCTAATGGAGAACTTTGAGGTGGTCGAAAAGGAACTACTAATCTTCCATGTAAAAATGGATACATACATGGACAAAATAAACAAAAACTTGCAAGCCATAAAAAAAAACTGGCTAGAGATTATTGGATGTTTCTACATCTTCCTGGAGACTTGTTTGATTTTCCTCTGGCAGTAGGATTCCTTCTCCTGAATTGTGCCTTGATGGAGTTAGTGCTAGGTCTGGAGGATTCTGATTATGTTCACTTCTTTCTTTTGAGTGAAAATTTGAAGGGAGTCATGAATTAATTAATGCATTTGAATCTGTAGGATGTTGAGGGTGACCAAGGGGGTTCCCCACATGCTGACTAAGAACTCCAATATTCTTGGTATTTCTATTGACCCCTCTCAGAGCTATTGCAATCTCTTTATCATGTCTATGTTCCTGGAGTTGTAGTTGATTCTGTAAAGTGACAATTTGGCGATGGAGCTCCTAGTTTTCCATTTGTAATTCCCTGAGTCGTGAATCTATTATTTCCTCTGACCTTCTGAAGATCGTGTGTATGTTTTGAATTTGGTCTCGGATTTCCTATGTAGCACAGGATGGACAGAAGTAGGGGGTCTAATACTCCGCCACATAATAAAAGGAGGTCATTGGAGCAAAATGGCATGAATTTATTTTCTAAAATGTGGATAGGCTTCTGAATGGGGGTGGAGCACTAACCACTAAAGGAAGAGGTAGTAAACATTGCATGCTTGAGAGGATATAAAATTTGAATTTCCCACAAACCAAAGAGATCGTATGTAGAGGAGATAATGAACAATGAAGCCAAGGTTGTGGGAGAATGCATCATGGAATATAGGGTGCATGCGGAGCTAACGAGCAAGAGGGAAGAAATGAAAGGGGGGGCACATGGGAAAGGGGGGGAGGTACCATCAAGAAGACACATGTGATAAGGAGGGATAGTGAGGCTAAGGACAAGAGGATCCAAATTTTAGGAAATAGGGGGAGCAGGGGCCCGAGGGAGAAGGGAAAGAAGGCCAAGCAAGGAGGTCGAGGTAAAGGGGAGGGAGTAGGAAACACGGGATTTTTAAAAAGAGTAAGTTTCAAACGAGAAAAGGAGAAATGAAAAAAAGGGAGGTTATTAAGGGATCCACGCATTGGTTTCATTCTAATTGATGAAGAGTTGACTATGTCTCATGTTCTTTTCTACTTTTACTAAACGATCAGTAGCCTGATTTTGGAAATGGACAATATGGAATAAATGGATTTTAGAGAAATGGCATTTCAAGGTTTTAATTTGGGAATGAAGTATGATAGGGTTTTGGTTTGCTATTTTTTTTAATCCAAGGAGGTCCTTTATAATTAGTTCTGAGTCTCAAAGAATAGTGAGGTCTTGGAGGTTTCTTGAATTTGCAAGTTGAAGCCCCATGAAGATTGCTAGGCTTTATGCTTTATTTTTGGTTGTCTTTCCAAGCCCCCAAGAGTAGTCCAGGACCTTTTCTCCATCATAATAAATGATGAATCCCCCCAGATATGTCGTCCCAACATCAATTATGATGTTAACAATATATCTATTCAGTAATAAAAATAAGGATTTCAAAATATTTGAGCCAAGATAAGGAATGCAAAAGAGAAACATGTGTTAGAAGTTAGGCTCTTTTATAAAAACTACTCAAAAAGGAAATAATTTTATGGGTAAATAACTAATAAATATGTGATAAGTGACTTGTTTGTCAAACCCTGTTGGAAAACTGAGAGGGGGGGGGGTGAATCAGTTGTTACTGTGCTTAAACAATTATGCCCATTTTAAACTCTTTACATAACACTCAATGATGATCACAATAATGCAGGGAAGTAAGCAATAGAATATTCAACATCAATCACACACATGAAATATATAGAGACAGATATTTCCTGAGGAAACCCATAAAGGGAAAAACCTCTTCTTCTTGATATGATAAGTAGTCTTTATTTTCTGTACATTATCATTCTTATGAGCTCCAACGCCTTTTGAGGCTACCACCTTTGTTTTACAAGCAACAACTTGTTGAGAGCACCAACTCTCTAGTTTCTCTAGCACCCACTAGAAGGAAGCACCAACTCCCTAAGCATTCCAGCACCAATTGGATGGAAGCACCAACTATATGGTAGCACCAAATTCCAGTCACACAGGTACCAACCTATATAACAGAGAACAATAGTTCTCCCTTGCACCACCCTACCTCCCTGGTTTTTCTGGCTGCAACCAGATGGAAGCTACGACTCCCTGTCTTCAAGAACCCACTTGAAACTCTGAGGACAACAGTCCTCCCTAGCACCATTCTACCACCCTGATATATAAATCTTCGTTTACTAAAAGTTATTACAGTGATACAATGTTTATCAATGGCTTACCAGTCTCATCATTGTTCTGTTACACTGCTCTTCTCTGCCTGCATCAGTGTCTTCTTGCTCACATATTCTTGAGCTTTCTATTCTTCTACTCTGTCTCTGCATGCGCACCTTGGTTTTTTCTTCCTCTCTCAGATATGCATTTCTATTCTATGTTATACACCTCTTTTGTGCGTTTCAGCTACTGCACACAACATGCTTTTACCCGCATGAATAACTCTTAACAGAAGAAACCATCTCTTCTTTGTTCTGCGTATATTTATCATTCAAATTCCTTTGTCAGATCATCTTGGCAAATATTCGTATTCTCTTCGGTTATAATGAATCCGTTCATCATCAGTGGTCGTTGTGTTGAGATTCTTTGGCTTCTCTGGCAGTTACAGTATTTGATACTTTTCTGCACACTCATGCCTTTGGTGCCTTTTCCCTTTATGAGAAAACTACACAGTGGGCGCTCTCTTTTCTAGCTAAGCCCCTTCCTTTCACGTGACCACGAGCTGTGATCAAACGCCTATCCAAAAGGTGCTTCGTGACTTCACACATCGGATATTCAGCTACGAGTTGCCTTGATTCTCCCAACTTGTGATATCTAAAATGAAGCTTAGCAGTGCTAGCTCCTTCCTCTAATCTTTCTCCACGTGACCACTGGCTATGACTGCTCACTAATCAAAGGGGCTCTTCGTGATCTCAGCAATCTCTGATGTGGATCCCAGTGACATGCTAGCTCCTCACTTAATAATTTTACGATGTGACCTTGGCTATGACTATAGGCCTAACTTCATCATGCCTAATCAACAATCCACGATCATCAATGGTCCGAAGGATGTGATCAAATCATGACCTCATGTGTCGGGTGTTTGAACGTGAGCCAACCCTGACTCTTCCAACTCTCGATTCCCAATTCAGTGCTATGTGTTAGATCGACGGCCCACAACCCTCTGTGATCCAATGGTCCAAATCTTATCAGGACTTCACGAAGTTGGACTACTCACCTCCCTTCTCCCGAATCCTGATTTTATGAAACTTTCTCTAGATCAATGGCCCTCAACATTCCTCGATCCAACGGTTGTGATCAATATCGTGAACTTGGACTTCGCAATGTCTGTGGACTGCTTGACACAGTTCTTCCAATTCGTGATTCTGTGAATATGCTTTATCGGCTTCCATGTTTCCTTCCCAGATGAACGGCTAGGATTGTTGCGACTCCCAGCTCCTCGAGTATTTGTCTCCTGCCTTCCAGATATTTGTGGGCGTCAGATCAATGGCTCACAACTCCCCATGATCCAACGGTCCAGATCAACTCCTGAACTCGGACATCATGAGTTCCTACAACTCCCACCTTTGACTTTTCTAGTTTGTGAGTCACCGAAATGTTGATCTCTCGCCACGTGTCCTCTCTCGATGGACGATCAAGATTTACCGCATGATCTTGGAATAATTTCTAAGTGTCAAAGGCCTCGACATTTGATCCTTCTGCGAGTCCTAATGAATTTGGGTCTCATCTTCGTTTCTGAGAACACTATCTCTCCTGAGCTTTGGAAATGGAATTAACCTTGGCCCTAGTGCACACTTGTGCTCTACGTGCAACTCTACACTATTCCTCCTGAGCTTCTCTAGCTTGCTCTTTTGCGTCCTCCCAAAATACATTTGGTTCCCTCTTGGCACATTCTTCACTTTCTCGTCTTCTAGTCTCTCGAGATTTGGTTCACTGTTGTTCTTGCCATCAATGACAAGCACACTCTTCCTGTAAAACATCCAAACAATCTCCCCCTTTGGAATTGATGGCAACCCTGAAAGGTTGCACTATTCTGCTTAGACCTCCAACTGTAGCATTTAGACCAGGCCTTTTCTCCCCCTTTGACAGCAATGTCAGAGAAAACATGCTCCCCCTGAGCTATTACAGTATTTTTCGGAGGTATCAGATATTCAACCAACACATACTCCCCCTGATAGGATGGACTCTCTTAGGTGAGAGAAGGGATGACACCTAGCTTCTGACGGAGATATTCAAATGGTGTCTTGGCTAGGGGTTTAGTAAAGATGTCTACAATTTGTTCTATGGTTGGAATGTAATTTAGTTGAAGAACTTTTTTTGTAACCTGCTCGTTGAGAAAATGATTTTTTAATGGTATATGCTTAGTCTTTGAATGGAGAACAGGATTCTTGGAGACACTAGTGGCACTTGTGTTATCACAGTGAATTGGAATGGGATTAGTATAAGTTACTTTCAAATTTGTATGAGTTTGTATCATCCATAATAATTGAGTGCAACAAGTAGCAATAGCAATGTACTCTACCTCTGTAGTTGACAAATAAATAGATCCCTTCTTCTTACTCATCTATGCAACCATAGAATCACCTAAAAATAATGCACCTCCAATGGTGCAATTTTTTGATCAAAATCTTGTCCTTCAACTTGTGCATACCCCTTATAGACCAATCTGGATTTATTCTTAACAATTTTTCCTTGTTTATTCATTTTATTCTTAAACAACCATTTGGAGCCAATTACATTCTTATCTTCAGGTCTAGGAACAAGCTACCAAGTATTGTTCTTCTCAATCTGATCCAATTCCTCATTCATTGATTTTAAACAATTCACATCCTCACTGGCTTCATTAAATTTCTTGGGTTCCACCATGGATATGAAGGCTATATGTGATTGCTCGGTGTCTTTGATTATCCTTCTCCTGGTTTGTACACCTTTGTCTTTCTCACCAATTATCTGACTTGCAGGACGATTCTTTTGAGTAATTCTAGAGGAAGGATTTGATGTTGTCTATTGATTTGAGTCTGCCTGAGTGTTTGTGTCTTCATCTGACTCAGAGTCTTCTTTTTTTAATTCTTGGACTTGTTCATCTTCATCTTCAATTGTGTCTTCTATAGAAGACTCAATATTGCTCACCTCTCTTACTGAGACTCCTTCATCAACCTTTACATCAATGCAATCAACTAATTTATGCAGCCTCTTATTATAACATATGTATCCTTTATTGTTTGTAGCATATCCTAAGAAGACGCCTTCATCAGCCCTGTCATCATACCTACCAAGGTTTTCATTATTATTCTTTATGTAGCACTTACTCCCAAAGACTTTGAAGTGTTTGATTGAAGAAGGTCTTCCATACCACAGTTCATAAGGTGTCTTGTCACTGTGTGGTCTAAGGTGGGCTTTGTTAAGAATATGGACTGATGTGTGTATTGCTTCTACCCAGTAGGTTTGACCAATGTTCTTCTCATTCATCATTGACCCGGCCATTTGCTGAATTATTCTATTTTTCCTCTCAACTACTCCATTTTGTTGTGGAGTTCCTGGGATTGTGTATTCCCTCTTGATCCCATGTTTATCACAAAATTCCTTAAAATCACTAGACACAAATTCTCCTCCTCTGTCTGATCTTACTGCCTTTAACCTGTTGCCTGTTTGATTCTCAGTTAAAGCCTTAAATATTTTAAATTTCTCAAATGCTTCAGCTTTTTCTTTGAGAAAAGCAATCCAAGTGAGTCTGGAGTAATGATCAATGATCATCATGAAGTATTTTTCCTTCCTTGTGTCTTCCTGTCTTGATGGTCCACATAAATCCATATGAACGAGTTGGAGTGGTTTCTCGGTTGAAGTAGATCTCTTCGATTTAAACTGTATCCTGGTTAGCTTTCCTACTTGGTAGTGTTTACACATAGAATCTTGTGGCTTTGATATTCTTGGAAGATATTTTACTTCCTCAAGATTTTTTATCTTGATTAAGTGGTCAAAGTTTAGATGTCCAAGTATCCTATGCCATAACCAGCTCTCATCATGTTTGCTTAGATGACACTCTTCTCTATATTCTTTCAGCACATATACATTATTTTTTGTCCTTATGCCTTTAGCCACCACTTGTCCTGAGTTTATAGACTTTATCTTACAATATTTGGAAGTGAACACCACTTCACATCCTCCATCACACATTTGACTTACACTAAGAAAATTATGTTTTAGCCCATCTACAAGAAGAACATCCTAGGCTTTTCCTTTGCCATTACTTAAACTCACCATCCCTTTACCCTTGATTTTACCTGTTTCATCATTTCCAAAGGTCACATTTCATGTTTTTCTTTTACTTATAGACATAAACTTATCTGTGTCTCCAGTTATGTGCTTGGAACATCCATTGTCTATATACCAGGGGTCTTTTGTTTTTGATTTGAAAGTACTAGACCACATTTGTCACTGTATTTCTTTTTCCATGTGCTTGCATTTCTAGCTAAGGGTTTTATCTTTGTATCTGCTTTGTAATTCTTCAGATGGAAGTTTGCAACTTTGTGGCCGAAGTTATGACAGTTATAGCATTTGAAATCATTGTTCAGTAGGTCAAAGCGATTGGTGTAACTTTTTCTACTCATTGGTTGTTTAGTTCTATGTTGCAAAGATTGTTTATTTCTTGATCTCCTCAGTTGCATGTCGCTAAACTTAATTTTACAATTTGCAATCTTATGATCGAAATTAGAGTAGTAAAAATAGTAACCATGGACAAAATTTGGTACTTGAAGGTTGGCCTTCTTCTTGGCATTTTTTACGCCATATTCTGATATCTTTGTTTTTTATCAGGGATCATCTTGTCTTTATTATCTTTTGGTGATAGAGTACTCACATGGTCTGTTTGTATGTTGACTTGAAACTTGATCATCTTTACTGGCTCTTTGCTTTCTGTTTGTTTGTTGCTGGAACCGCTTACATAACCTAAACCAGTCTTCAACAAGGGAGATCTTTGTTTGCTCAAAATGTCATTTAGTTTTGTTGAGGCTTTAATGCTTGGAAGATTTTGGAGATACAATGCTTTAAACTTCTCCATTCCTTTTCTGATTTTTACTACCTCTTCTTCCAAGGCTTCACATCTTGCCTTCTTTTCTGATAACTGTTTTTTCAGAATGTCCTCTATTTTATTTGCCTCTTCTAATTCCACTTTTAGCAGGGCAAAGTCTTCATTAGGTTTTTTACTGTCTTTCTCGAACTGTATCAGCAATTGTTTTTGCTTCTTCTTCTTAAGTCTGAGTCTAGCAATTTCTGCTAGAGCATTGATCAGTTCTCCTTCCAAGTCAACCACAACTTATTCATCATCAACATCACTTCATGTGCTTTTGTTATCATAATCCTATTTGTCCATTAGCATAAACACATTAATCTTATCTTCACAAGAAGAGTCACTATCTGTGTCTCCTGAAGAGTCATCATTGTTTACACATAAACTTTTCTTTTTACCAAATCTCTTGAATTTGTACTTCTCTTCACCTTTAGATTTTTGGTCCTTCTTCTTGTGTGAACACTTAGATGCAAAGTGACCTATCTTTCCACAGTTAAAAAATTTGAAGGGCAACTTGCCTTGGTACTTGCCTGATCCTTTCTTTAGTCTTCTCATGAATTTTGCTTCAATTTCATCAATCTCAGAATCCTCATTCTTATCTGCTTTAAATGATGCTTCTCTAGAGCTGGGTTTATCTTTAACTATCATCATTTCATATGCAGTAAATGTTCCTAGAAGTTGATCAAAAGCCAATTTTTTTAGATCATTAAGTTCTTCTATAGAAGAGACCTTTGGGTTGAACCTATCTGGGAGAGATCTCGAAAAATTTTGAACTAAACATGCTTCCTCAATTTTTTCACCAAGTCCTTTCATTGCATTTACTAGCTCTTCAACTCTCAGAAAGTACTTCCCAACAGTTTCATCCCCTTTCATCTTTAGTTGTTCAAACTGTACTATGTAGGTTTGAAGCTTGGATTCCTTTACCTTCTCATTACCTTCATAACTGCTAATGAGTTTGTCCCACATTTCTTTGGCAGATTCTAAGTGCATAACTTTTACAATTTCTTCTTCTGCAAGCCCACTCAGAATAGAATTCATAGTCTTAGCGTTGAAGCTGAATTTTGGCTTGTCATCCTTAAAATCTAGTACAATCAACTTTACATAACCAGTGTCTACCACATCCCAGACATCTGCACCTAAATCCATTATGTAGGTTCTCATCCTAACCTTCCAGAAGGAAAAGTTTGTTCCATTGAACAGGGGGGCCTTATTGGTTGAAGTTCCTTCATGGCTAGTCATGTTTAAGATCTATGATCTACCCTTAAATAAAGGGAATTGGCTCTAATACCAAATTGTTGGACAACTAAGAGTGGGGGGGTGAATCAGTTGTTACTGTTCTTAAACAATTATTCCCATTTTAAACTCTTTACAGAACACTCAATGATGATCACAATAATGCAGGGAAGTAAGCAATAGAATATTCAACATCAATCACACACATGAAATATACAGAGACAAATATTTCTTGAGGAAACCCATAAATGGAAAAACCTCTTCTTCTTGATTTGATAAGTAATCTTTATTTTCTGTACATTATCATTCTTATGAGCTCCAACTCCTTTTGAGGCTACCACCTCTGTTTTACAAGCAACAACTTGCTGAGAGCACCAACTCTCTGGTTTCTCTAGCACCCACTAGAAGAAAGCACCAACTCCCTGAGTGTTCCAGCACCAACTGGTTGGAAGCACCAAATTCCAGTCACACAGGTACCAACCTGTATAACAGAGAACAATAGTTCTCCCTTGCACCACCCTACCTCCCTGGTTTTTCTGGCTGCAACCAGATGGAAGCTATGACTCCCTGTGTTCAAGCACCCACTTAAAACTTTGAGGACAATAGTCCTCCCTAGCACCACCCTACCACCCTAAGATATAAATCTTTGTTTACTAAAATTTATTACAGTGATACAATGTTTATCAATGGATTACCAGTCTCATCACAATTCTTCTACATTGCTCTACTCTTCCTGCTTGCATCTTCTTGAGCTTTATGTTCTTCTACTCTATCTTTGCATGTGCATATTGGCTTTTTCTTCCTCTCTCAGATATGCATTTATTTTCTATGTGGTACGCATCTTCTTTGCGTTTTAGCTATTGCACACAACATGATTTTACCCACATGAATAATTCTTAACAGAAGCAACTGTCTCTTCTCTGTTCTGCGTATATTTATCATGCCAAGTCCTTTGTCAGATCATCTTGGAAACTCTTTGTATTCTCTACGGTTATATTGAATTTGTTCATCATCAATGGTTGTTATGCTGAGATTCTTTGGCTTCTCTGGAAGTTACATTCTTCGATACTTTTCCATCTGTCAATTGTCTCTATGATTAATATGCATACCACTGGTAGTTACCTTGAGACTCTTCAGCTTCTCTAGCGATCACCCTGAAGCCTCTTCTAATTATCTGGTAGAAACAATCAATTGTTTCTGGTAGTTACCCAGAGAATCTCTGCGCGCTCATGCCTTTGGTGCCTTTTTCCTTTCTGAGAAAACTACACAGTGGGTGCTCGCTTTTCTGGCTAAGCCCCTTCCTTTCACATGACCACATTTTTTTATCAGATGCCTATCCAAAAGGTTCTTCATGACTTCACACATCAGATATTCAGCTGCGAGTTACCTCGATTCTCCCAACTCACGATATCTGAAATGGAGCTTAGCAACACTAGCTCTTTCCTCTATTCTCTCTCCACGTGACTGTTGGTTGTGACTGCTCGCTAATCAAAAGGGTGATTCATGATCTCGACAATATCCAATGTGGATCCCATCGACGTGCTAGCCCCTCCCTTAATCCTTTGATGATGTGACCTTGGCTATGACCACGGGCCTAACTTTGTCGTTCCTGATCAACGGTCCACGATCCTCAGTGGTCCGATGGCTATGATCAAATCATGACCTCGTGTGCCAAGTGTTTGAACATGAGCCAACCCTATCTCTTCCAACTCATAATTCCCGATTCAACGCTCTGTTTTAGATCGATGACCCATGACCCTCTGTGATCCAATGGTCCAAATCTTGTCGGGACTTCGCATTCCACAAAGTTGAAGGACTACTCACCTCCCTTCTCTCGACTCCCAATTTTTTGAAACTTAATCCAGATCAATGGCCATCAACATTCCTCGATCCAATGACTGTGATCAATATCGTGAACTCAGACTTCATGACTTCTGCAAACTGCTCGACATAGTTCTTTCGATTCACGATTCTGTGAATCTTCTTTATCAGCTGCCACGTGTCCTTCCCAGATGAATGGCTAGGATTGTTGCGGCTCCCAGCTCCTCGGGTATTTACCTCCTACCTTCCCAATATTTGTGAGCATTATATCAATGGCTCACAACCCCCCATGATCCAATGGTCCAGATCAACTCGCAAACTCGGATATTGCGAGTTCCTACAACTCTCACCTTTGACTTTTCTAGTTCGCAAGTCATCGAAATGTTGATCTCTCACCACATGTCCTCTCTCGATGGATGGTCAGGATTACCGTGCAATCTTGGAAGAATTTCTAAGTGTCAAAGGCCTCGGCCTTTTATCCTTTTGCAAGTCTTGATGACTTTGGGTTTCGTCTATGTTTCTGAGAACACTATCTCTCTTGATCTTTGGTAATAGAATTAACCTCGGCCCTGGTGCACACTTGCACTCTGCGTGAAACTCTGCACTATTCCTCCTGAGCTTCTCGAGCTTTCTCTTCTGTGTCCTCCCAAAAGACATCCGGTGCCCGCCTGGCACATTCTTCATTTTCTGGTCTTCTGGTCTCTCAAGATTTGGTTTGTTGTTGTTCTTTCCATCAATGACAAGCACACTCTACCTGTAAAACATGCCAACAAACCCAACCTCTAATACCACTACGTGATTTTGATCTATAGAACAATTCTATAAAATAATGCACCTCGTGTGTATATTATGTCTATTGTAAATATGTTCTAGTCATCTCATCGTATTCAAAACATAGAAACACTAGATTTAAGCTTAGATAGAAATAAATTTAACTATGTTTTTCAATTCTCGAGACAACATATGTGTCATCAAATTTATATTTAACTATTATTTTTAATTCTCAAGACAACATATGTGCCATTGATTGATCTTTTTGAATTCTTAGTGTGCCAACTAAAATGCATGCATTTCGATGTCCAACTAGTTAACTACTAGCTATGGAAATTAATTCAATAACAGCTCATAGTAGAGCATAATGAATTTAGATTGTACCCATAAGTTATACCATACACATAGAGTGTGAGAGATTACTTCTTACATAGAAATCTTGATTTACTGAGAAATAATAATAATTGGAACAAAGTTGTCATAATTATAGTATGTAATTATGTAGTATAAGTGTGATAGTGCATTCTACACTAGAAATAATACTAGCATATTATAACACAAACAAAATAGGCACATTTTGCACCATAGTCATTAAACACTTCTAAATGTTATGCAATGAATCTCGTATTTGAAAACAAACAATTTTAATCCACTAAAAATGAATATACTCTAACTTGGTTAGCTAAAAAAATGCAAACCGTGAAATAATATAAAATAGAGTACAAACACCATGGATGGATTGGTTTTCTATTGGAAGCTCTAATTCAATTTCATTTGGAATATGCTAGCCTATTCAAATTTAATATGCAACCTACCTTGTTCCTTGTTTTAGTACATTCCATAGTTATGGGAGTAGGATAGGGGGTGAAAGTTTATGTCAGGTCATAGGTAGCTCTAGGCTTCAATCTTAAGGAAGAGGTACCATTCCATGAACCATTCAAAGAAGAAAAAAGAGAGTGATGGGAACTCTATTATTTCTACATGGGGAACTATCACTTTCTTTAAATCATCTGTTAAACTCAACCTATTGTAATTGCATTTGTAATTGGATCATAGAACTCATGTTAGATAAAAGAAAAGGCATTATATGCTTGACATAACTCAACAAAAGTGGATGGTATAAAACCAATCTTTAGACCATTAGGTGTTGTAATTGTGGGATCAAAATAAATAGGTTTCCTATTATGTTGAACCCCCACTAATGTTTCAAGGGACAAAATATTTCTATCTGGAATAGTAACATCATCCTTACTTAAGCACTGGTTAGTCTAGCATCTCCTATTTCGATGTTAATTTTGACCTACTTATGTTTTCCCTTTCTGTGTACTTCCATGAATAACACAACACTCCTTCCATTAGAATCATAAGTGGAAAGAATAACTCCTCATATATAGCATTAGCATCATAACTATTCAAAGAATGGGTGTTCGTATGACTGGTTAGCAGAGGTCTCATACAAAGTACCTAATGTCAATTGTAAGGGGACTTTCCTTTAACTAGAAGGTGTCCACTAGGGGGGAAATCACTTATATATTAGTAAAGAAAGGCCTAAACCTAATAAATCATAGTAAACTATTGGTAGGAATAGACATAAGCAATGGAAACATAAAATGAGTTATGTAAAGAAATTGAATCGAATTAGGTATTGCCTTCACATTTGTATCGGTCTCAATTTTATGGACTCAACAAGATGATAATATTTATAAGGGAATATAGTTGTTAACGCTTAGTGCACTAAGCCTTAACCTAAAGTTAGCGAAGGGCCTAGTAATGGCTAAAGCATAAAGAAATCTAGTTATGAGGTAAATAACCCTGATCATTTGCTTTATCACCCTATATATTTTCCATATGTAAAAAATGTTGGTGCTAAATACACGTGTTCAACATGCCATTATCGCTCAATTGACATTCAACCCAGAACTGTAGGTTTTCATTGAACACGTAGATATAGGTTTGCATAAATCACTTAACATTGGGCCCATGCATGAATTCAACACATCAAGTAAGTTTGCATCATCCATTTTCCAAATATCACACATGTCTGAATTCATGGGTAACACATGGACGAGATGTTGCACATTTTCCATGCATCGATGGCCTATGGAAGCAACACACTCAACAACAATCTAGGCATACCATATATTATAATCATAAAAATATGGGAGACCATTGAACAACTAGGGCACCAAAGGAAACTGCATTGTTCAAACCTTGACGTTTTCCCCATATGTGTTTCTCATTGATTGCCATCCCTAGAACAACCATTTATTAATCAATATAATTTCTATTTATTATTTATAGGTCCGACGATTGAGAAACAATATCAATTATGATCCCATGACAAGTGGATTTCGTATGCTTGAATGGAATCCCAAGTTCTTATTAATAAACTGAGTCTCATCTCAATCCCATACTAGATAATTTGCATCATATATATCCACCCTACCATCAAACACCCTCATCGGGGTAGCTCGAGCCTTATTATTTGAATTGTTAGATGAGCATGTGCAACCATAAGACCAAATAGATTTGTATTCCATGGGCCAGTTGATGATGTATTCATTGAGGGTATTCACCATAGTGGAATTGTTCTTAATCTTCCATCTCTTCTTCCTACAACCAATTTGCAAGGTAAAATTATAGAAGAGGCCCTTAAAGCACATTCCTTGCTAGTTAAAGAAAACTAAGGTGGTGTTTTGAAGTTCAGTTAAATACACAATAGGTCCCAGCTAAATTGAATAAGAGTATCAGCTTCCCCGATTAGTCCAACCTCGACCTAATCATCCCATGGCTTCAAGGAGGAATTTTTTGAAAATGCTTGATTCAAGCGACTAGTATAGGGATTCAAACTTGTGGGGAGTTGTGTAATCTTTCTCTTTGACTGAAAAACTAGAGGCAGTATTGATACTTCTGATGTTGTTCATTTTCACTTGGACACCGTCAAAGGTGGAATAAGGGACACCACATAAGAGGATAAGAAAAATGTTATTTTTACCGTAGTTCCTACTAAAGGTTTTCTAGAATGGCGAAGAAGTACACAACCAAAGGATGAACCATATTGAATTCGAGTGGAACAATGGGAAGCAAATGAATCCGCATTTGGATGTCTTGCATTCTCTCATTCCTAAATCCTATATTCAAAGAGTAAGTTTTTAGTCTTTCCATGCTATAGAGAATTAGCATGAATAAAGTTTTATACTCCGCCAGATACGATAAATAGAGGATATGATAATCAAATAAGCCATTTTTAGTGTCTAGAATATGTTTCTCTATAGGAAACAATTTGTGACATCCCATGTTTTTCCAAGTCAATGGTTTGTAAATGGGATCATAGAAAATTGAGAAACTATGATATGTTGTTGTTCCCTTACTTCTACTTAAATTGAAAAGAGACACCATGGATAGGACTGGATACAACCATTATAGAAAGAGTAAACAATATCTCAGTGGAGCATTGATAGTTTCCACCACCATGAATGAACTAGCTAGGCCTCCTCAACCAACCAGTAGAAGGAGGGAGTTGGGTTGCTAAATCATGACCCAAAGAAGACCATTGTCATGGCTCAAACTAAAATTGGATATGTTTCTATTGGTATTGCTATTGATTTTGTAGGATTTTATATAGCTATCTTTGCTTTGGTAGAGCACAATTCAAACAAACAAAATAGAAGGATAAGATAGAAAAGTGACTAACATGGCTATGGAGAATGACAATGAAGTGGTTGCCTAGAGCGATTAGGCAATGTAGAAAAGTTTGAATGCATCATGTCATTCTTTGAATCAATTAATTGCATTGCTTGATCCAAGAACCATGTCCAAAACCATGTGTTAATACCCTATGTTAGAGAATTAAATGCACCTAATTTTTAACCAATGTTAAATTTTGTTTTCTCATATTTTTAAAATCAATTTTGAAGATCTAACAAATAATTGAAAAATAATGCCATCAACTAAGGGTATTTAGTCTCATCACTATCCATGGAACCAATAAAAAAACAATATTATATATTTATAAAATTAATAAAAAAATAAATTTGAATTTTTAGGAAAACTATTCATAAAATATTGGAGAAATGTGCAAACACTATACAAAGTTAAATTATTTTGACTTTGCACCAAAAATTGTAATCCCTAGAAAATTAGAGACTAATAAAAATATATATAGATGTATTATAAAGTGATAATATATGGCTTAATATGGCACAATATAATCACATTAGCATAATATTTATAATAATATTAAAAACATTGAAATATGTATGTAATTTTAATAATAATTTAAGAATTAATATAATATTTATAATAATGATGGAAAATTTAAATATTTTATAAAAGCTTTTAAAATTTAGATTAAACCATTAGATTCTCCTCCTTTGCATGTGCACGATCAAATAAACTAACTATATAATTGTTGGTATTTTTTATTGAAATTAAATTTTGACTTAATAAAACTTTGATCATATAAAAGCATATTTAAATTGTGGATATTATTTAGATTAAAATTACCTTTTACACTTGCAACGTCATGATTAATAAATGATGAATTATGGACAAGGAGTTTAGGGTTTCCACAGAGGGGGGTTTAGGGTTACTACAGTTTTGGGGTTCCTGAAAATAGAATCGTGTGAGGGTTCTGCAGTTATGCCATGTGAGTGTTGTTTTTCTGCCTATGTGGAGTGCAGTGATGACTCTAGTCTACTCACTTGTCCTAGTTTAGATGCTTTATTATATTTTTGGGCCTAAAATTTCAGACACTGTAGATCTCGCGTGGGCTAACGTAGATGGGTTATGGGCCAGAGAAGGCATTTTCCTAGTGGACGACACTTACAAACTTATGTATGAGTGTATGTGTCAGTCTACTACAGAGACATCGATAGGTGCTAAGATTCTGTCACCCCCTTTGAGGAGTTCTCAACAGCTGGAATCCGATCCGCGATGTGGTAGGGCGACTGCCACAGATCATGTGAATGTCACAAGTTTTGCGGAGGGACGACACATGCGAGACCTGCCTCGAGAAGACAACCTATGCGTACTTCCTAAACCCTTAGTTAATTCTCTTCCAAGCTCTTTTGTAAAGAACCATCCAGAGAAAAAACCTTCAAAAAAGTTTTGAGGTGTTGGACGCAACAGAGTCTCTTGTAGTCTAGCACTAACAAATCGCAAGCTCAAAAGTTGGAAAGTTAGGGAGCCTAAGTCAAGTTGCGTCCTCGGGAAGGATATCACCATGGACAGAGTTACCAGCTTAGCGGAAAAGGAACTTGTAGGTAAATTTTACTATACTAGAATGACTAAATTCCAATTGTCGAACTAGATCTTAGGATTTTGGAAGCCTCTGTTAGGTTATAGTCCTAGATTTAGTCTCCTCTCTAATCATTGGATAGTTTGTCATTTTCTTTCTGATGAAGATTTATTGGGAATTCTGAACTCTCCTTGGATAGTTGGTACAGGAGTCTTAATGATTAAAATATGGATCCCTAGATTCAACCCCCTCTCTGGAAGTTTCAGTAAAAGGTTTTTATGGATGTTGCTACTAGATTTCTCGATTGAGTTTTGGTCTGTAAAAAAAATTGAAGCGGTTTCCAACACAGTCAGGAGGTTTATCTACTTTGATGAGCACTCGCTCCGTTGGAATAACAAGTGACTCATGTTGGTGTTGGTGGAAATGGATCTTGACAGAGGTTTACCAGACTCTATTGATATTTCTATTGGAGACTCACTTCTCTATAAATCGGTTGACTATTGGCGGGAGCCATTTCAATGGAACTTATGATGGCATCCAGGACACCTCAAGGATTTTTGTCCAAACTCCCTAGAGAATTTAGACGACACAGTGCAACCAATGTTAACTGTTGTCAGAGATGGAAGCTTCAATACTAAGAATTTAGACTGTGACTCCTTCATTGGTAAGATGCAGTTTTTCTTTCCTTCTTTTTTCGATAAACTCTCCTTCGTTGAGTTTAATTATTTAAAGGATAATGAAAGATAGGTACACGATATTTTTGGAGATTTTTTGGATCTCCTTTTGAAAAAATTGGATGATTCGGGTTTTCACCCTGGTTTAGGTTCTGAAGAGCTGGATATTAGTTGTTCACCACGGTGCTCCCCCGGAGGCAAACAACCCCTGCCTCCCCTTGACAGTTCATTAACTGTTGTTGACCATTCGGGTCTTGTTGTTTAAAATTTTCTCACCACCATTGTAAATGGACAGCCTATTGCGTCTCTGGTATTACTTGACCCTTCTACCCCTTTAGCCAAAGTAAGTATTAAACATGCTTGTCCCCACGGACCTTTAAATAACATCTGTTGCATTAAGGACACTCAATTGCCTAAGACCAAATTGATTTCAGCCTTATCACCCACACTTCTCCCTTCATCCATTAACTTTGTACCCTCTCTTGCAGATTGCTCAAATTTGATTGTTTCCAAAAAGACTAGACAATGTCTCCCCAAAAAAACACCCAGGGCAATCGATGGTGGTCTGACTATTTTTGAGACCTTATTCACTGATACTGTTGAACCAGACCCATTGAATGATCCCTCTTTTTTTGTTTGCACACTTCATGTTTCTGACAGACTTTCTTCTCCAGCCCTTAGAGCATGCCAGTCATTCCCCTTTGTTCCTAAATGATAATTTTATCCTTAAACCTTCGTGGGTTTGGAGGACCCACAAAATTAGCCTCCCTCAAGTTACTTTTGAAATAAGTTAAGCCCTACAATGTTTTTCTACAAGAGACCCTGGTGGATGGTGAAAAGGCGAAACATTTCTTTCTACAATGCTTTTTGAATTAGAATGTTGTTGCGTTGGACCCAAATGGACGTTCGAGTGGACTCTTAACTGGATGGAACCCAGATTATGCTGAATTTTGTGCTTTTGGCACTACTGCAAGTATTGTTTTGGAAGGAATATTTAAACACTCAACGGATATGGTGAAACTCCTCAACTCTTATGCTCCTTATAAAGAAAGGGAAGTTTTATGGAAATAAATTTTAGACTCTGAGTTACTGAGTGAGGAGGGCATTATAGTTGGTGGCGATCTTAATTTCACTCTCTTAGCCAGGGAGGTGTGGGGGAATCTAGCTCAGAGTGACCCTTTTGTTGATTCCTTTTCAAACATCCTCATTAATTCGGGTTTATTGGATGTCCAACCGACCCAACTAGCACCAAATTGGAGGAATGGTAGAGTTGGGTTAGCTGGAATCTCGAAGATTTTCTCATTGATGAAAATATTCTTGGAAATCATAGAAATATTCGGTCCTGGATCATTGATTCCTCCATTTATGATCATAAATATATGATATGATTACAAATTGAGAAGACTTCCCAAAAATTATCCCCTCCTTTTAAATTCAATAGTTCCTGGATATCGGATCTGGGTTTCATTGCTACTGTTAGAGCCACTTGGAAAGAGATGAGTAGTTGGTCGGACAATTATTCAATCCACCTTCTATGCTCCAAATTGAAGCAACGAAAGAAAGTTGTTATACAATGGCAGACATTCAAAAAGTTACAAATACACACAGATTTGTATAACAATGAACAAAAAATGTCAAAATTTTTTGAGAATTGTCCCACTCAGGTCTTCGGGCAGGAAGATTTGGATCTACTAAGATCACTCAAACAAAGGAAAGATTTAATTCTTTCAACTGAAGAGTCCACTTGGAGGCTCAAGAGTCGAGCAATATGGATTGTGAAAGGCTCAGACAAAAACACTAAATTTTTTCATAAATATGCCTCTCAAAGAAGATGTCAAAATACTATATGGGATATATTCGATGATGAGGGGAATCTCAAATCATCAGAAAATGAGATTAAGGAGACTACTTGTAAGCATTTTAAAGCTCAGTATAGCACAATTTATTCAGAAGACACTTCTAACCAAATCAATGTTCTCAAGAAAGTACCCAGATTCTTTAATGATGAGGATAATGAAGAGATTGGTAAAGTTGTCACTCTTGAGGAAGTCAAAGAAATAGTATGCAAAATGCCAAAAGAAAAATTTCTCGGTCCAGACGGATGGACACAGGAACTTTTTCATACTTTTTTCAACATTATGGGAGAGGATTTGCATAAAGTTGTTGAGGAATCTAGAAGCACGGAATTTATTCCGGGAGCACTTAACACTACCTTTTCTCTCTTATTCCCAAAGTTAGCAAGCCATATACTTTCAATGATTTTCGACCTATTTCCTTATGTAACTTTGTATACAAAGTGATATCTAAAATTATTGCTTCTCGGATCAAAGACAAACTGGATTCTTGCATTTCCTTCGAACAATTCAGTTTTCTTAAGGATAAATTGATTTTTGATGTTGTGGGAATTGATCAGGAATGCTTACACATAGCCAAGAAAAAAAAATTAAGTACAGTTATATTGAAGTTGGACTTAAAGAAGGCTTATGATCAAGTGAGTTGGCAATTTCTTAGATTATTGCTATTTTAGATTGGTTTAAATTGGATGGTTACACAATGGATCATGGTTTGCATTACATATGTTAATATGGAAGCCCTCATTAATGGAGTTCCAACTGAGTTATTCAAGATCCATCGGGGTTTACGACAAGGATGTCCTATTTCCCTTTTATTATTCCTTTTGGTTGTCGAGTGTTTAAGCAGATTATTGAAGCGGGCAATGGAAACAGGATCGTTTCATGGACTTAAATTTGCTACTGGTACTTACATTTCACATTTCTTCTTTGTTGATTATGTGCTCATTCTAGGAGATGGTAAGCATGAGGATTGGATGGTATTTAAAACTATTTTATCAAATTTTTGTCAAGCATCTAGGATGGATGTAAATTGTCAGAAGTCATGCTTCCTTGTACAAAATATAGATCACAATCTGGCGCAAAGTTTGAAGACATCCTTTAATATAGAGTTTGTTTGCATCGATCAAGGTATGACATACTTACGTTTTTACTTAAAACGAAACAACTACAAGGTGGCCGATTGGAATTGGCTGCTACAAAAGATTGAAAAGTGGATTGGGAACTGGTCCTTCCGCTGGCTATCCTTGGGAGGTAGACTTATTTTAGCTAAATCAGTACTGCAAAGTATTCATGTTTATTGGCTTAGTATTGTTAAGATCCCATCTTCCATTCTACATAGAATACAACTCCTTATTTTGAATTTCATTTGGAAAGGAGCAAAAAAAAGTACAGGTTACCACTTAAAAAAATGGCAAAATATTGTTAGGCCAAAAGAAAGGAGTGGATGGGTTATTAAAAATATTTCTTGGTCTACCCAATCCTTGGTTGCTAAGTCTTGTTGGAGAGGATTATTTGGAAAAGGTCTGTGGAACTCGATTTTAAACAAGAAATATTTAAAAGAATTAGACTTAATTTCTTAGTTGCGCAGAGAGGAGCACAAGTTCCCGGTAGCTTCTATCATTTGAAATAATTTCATGTTTTCCTTCCCTATCATCAAAATATGGTTGGCTTGGTCGATTGGTTCTGGTAATTGAGTTATACTTGGGTATGATCCATTTATTGGTTGTAGTTATTCATATAAACTATCAAGTCCTTTAATCTAGTGCTTAAACAGTTTAAATATATACTACATAGTGCAGGCATCCCTCCCAATCGAGTTTGGATTAAATCAAAGATGGTACGAGGCAAACTAGCTTGGACTGATAGGCGAGATGAAGACATAATGGAATGATTTTGTTACAATGTTAAGGAGCAATGGCATCAAACTTAATAATACAAGTGACAAGATTGTATGGTCTTGGAACAGAGCGTCAAGTGATGTAACTACAAATTTAGCTTATCATTCCATTTCTTTCTTAAATATTTTGGATGAAAATAGATGGTGGTCTAAATTTATCTAGAAAGTAAACATCTCAGTTAAGATTATTTGTTTTATGTGGTTGTTCTTGAAGGAATGTATACTTTCTGGCATGAATTTTAGGAAGAGAGGAGGTATTGGTCCATCGGTTTGCAGTCTTTGTCTTAGAGATGAAGAGACAACCACTCATATATTTGTAGATTGTAATACAACTCAAAACATTTGGAAAGATGTTATGAGGTATCTAAATATGCCGGGAGATTGGAATTGATCCTCTATAGATGAAAATTTGAAGATCCGGTTTATTCAATTCCCAAAAATGAGGCATATTCCATTCTTGGTGATATGGGGCATATGGAAATATAGAAATAAAATCTTATTTGAAAATTGGAACAGAAAAGAATCTAGGATAGTCACTAAAATCATTCAATCAATCAAAGAACTCACTGGCAATTCAGAAGATGACAATTTTGAATATATTCTTAATCCAATCTTCTTTGACGATACTCCAATAAGCTTCTTTGATGGCACAATTGTTGATGATTTATGTGGCATTGGAATTTACTTGAAAATCACTCCAGACCACCTTTTCAGAGCACATTTTGTTGGAGGAAATGGAAATAATATGAAAGTTGAACTATTGGGTTTATGGGGTCTTTTACTCCTTACTTCTAGACTATCCATTAAAAATTTGATGGTTGTCGGAGATTCAAAGGTCACTATTGGTTGGATAAATGCAAAATCCAACTTGAACCTACTATATCTCAATTCCTGTAAGGACAATATCGGGAGATTAAAGGACAGATTTGATTCAATCAAATTTATGCATGTTCAGAGGAAATTCAACACAAAAGCAGATATCTTATCAAAGAAGGCTTTAAATAAACCAACTAGATGGATCTTTTGTGAATAAATAGTAGAAGGAGATGTTGTCTCAACATATAAATTCTACATATTTTAAGAGTGAACACTATAGCTAGAAATGTTTTTGATATGTTTTTGTAATCAACATAATATGTATTATGTAGACATTTTACAATATGAATAAATCTGGGATAGAAATAGAACTGATTACAGTCTTATTTTGATATTTTGATGCAATCATTGTACTTATGATCCATATGTACTTGAAAGTTTCACTTGATTCATAATTGAATAATAGTGGAACTGTTTTTTCCGCATGAAAAAAAAATCATGATTAATAAAAAAAAATCAATAACCCAAACCAAATAAATTATTAAAAGTTACGTAAAATTATTCCTATTGCAACATCGTGACTAATAAAAAAAAAATCAATAACCCAAACCCAACAACATTAAACATTCTCAGTTTTACCAATTGGTTTCGAAAAGAAAGAAAAAAAATCTTTGAAGCGAAATGGAGTTGGACTCACAATCCAACATATTGCAAGGATAGTCAATGCTAGATTGTTTAACAAACTACAATTTGGTTGAAAACGAACTACTTGAATCCTTAGTAGTTTTCTTTTGATCTTCCCATATAAGATGTGCAAAGTGGTGTCCAAAATGACAACCCAATTAGATGCAACAATTATGATGCTAACAATAGATATATTTAGTAATAAATATAAGGATTGCAAAATCTTTGAGCCAAAATAACGAATGCAAAAGAGAAACATGTGTTAGAAGTTAGGCTCTTTTAGAAAACTACTCGGAAAGCACATAATTTTATGGGTAAATGACTAATAATGTGATAAGTGACTTGTTAATCAAACCCAACCTCTCTAATGCCACTACATGATTTTGATCTATGGAACAATTCTATAAAATAATGCACCTCATGTGTATATTATGTCTATTGTAAATATGTTCTAGTCATCTCATCGTATTCAAAACATAGAAACACTAGATTTAAGCTTATCTAGAAATCTATTTAACTATGTTTTTCAATTCTCGAGAGAACATGTGTGTCATCAAATTTATATTTAACTATTATTTTTAATTCTCGAGACAACATATGTATCATCAATTGATCTCTTTGAATGCTCAGTGTGCCAACTAAAACGCATGCATTTCGATGTCCAAGAAGTTAACTACTAGCTATGGAAATTAATTCAATAACATCTCATAGTAGAGCATAATGAATGTAGATTCTACCCCTAAGTTATTCCATACACATAGAGTGTGAGAGATTACTTCTTACATAGATATATTGATTCACCGATAAATAACAATACTTGGAACAACGTTTCTATAATTATAGCTTGTAATTATGTAGTATAATTGTGATAGTGCATTCTACACTAGAAATAATACTAGCATATTATAACACAAACAAAATAGGCACATTCTGCACTATAGTCATTAA
>ML783114.1:99007-160632 GCA_009831015.1 Picea engelmannii
GTATTTATACAAGAGTTTTGAAACTGATAATGCTAAGAAACCTCCTAAAGATAATGATCAGATCCATAAAATATGCTAGGAAGGTCGAATACCCCCTTCAGATCCATAAAATATGAACAAATCCCAAGAAAATCTAAAACTGCGCATGATTTTATGCTAAAACATGGTATTTTCTGCTGAAGTGGCCCTGTTTGACCAGCGTTGACCGGACACTTGGAAAGCTCAGATCTCGAAGCTGATAGGTATTCATCCATCCTTGTACATCAAGGATCATGACCCATGTCTCAGATTTCACCCAGTTGTCTTGCAAGTACATGAACCTAGGAGCAATTACGGGATTTAGTCAAATCCTGTAATTTCTGATAAATTTTTAATTTTGATGCCAAAAATTCGAAAATTCAATTCTTAAGCTAAGGAATGATAAATGTACCTTACATAAGCTATTTTATGGAAAATATGGAATAATATGAAGGAAAAATGGATGGTTTTGGAGGCAAAAGTATAGTTTATGGAGTGGAAGGAAGCATAAAAATGTACTCAACAAAATCCATGGTACTTTCTGAGCTTCATGCTACACCCACAGCAGGGCACTCCGGGTTCACCAAAACCTATGACAGGGTCAAACGTTCCATTTTCTAGGATGGTATGAATCAGGACATTCATAATTTTGTATCTGAATGTGATGTGTGTCAATGCAACAAGGGAGAAATAGTCAAATCGTCGGGCACACTACAACAGCTCCTGATTCCACCTGCTATTTGGAAGGATATCTCTATGGATTTTATTACCGGCTTACCCAAATTGGGAAATAAATTTGTCATCATGGTGGTTGTTGATCATATTTCCAATTATTCTCATTTCTGCGCCCTTCAACACCCGTTTACAGCATCCACGGTGGCTCAAATCTTCATGGATCGGGTCTTCATAATTCATGGCATGCTGCACTCTATTGTTTTTTATCGCAACCCAACTTTCACAAGCAATTTTTGGCAAGAACTATTCAAGATACCAGGCACCGAATTGCATCTCAGCACAGCTCATCTTCACTTGACATTTTTTGACAGAATTATTTTCTTGTTTGGGTACTCAATTGGCTCATAGCTCATCCTATCATCCTCAATTTGATGGACAAATCGAGATAGTGAAAAAATGTCTGGAAGGATACTTTTGTTGCTTTGTCTCTGATAAACAAACACAATGGTTCAAATGGTTACCCTTGGTAGAATGGTGGTATAACACTTCCTTTCATACTGCAACAAAAATGACACCCTTTATGGCACTCTATGGATACCACCCTCCTTCCATCACTTCTTCTCTAAAAGAAAAATCTAAGGTTCAAGCAGTGGAAGATCACATCGGGAATCAACAACAAGTTCTCCAAATATTAAAGGACAACCTTGTAAATGTGTTGAACCTACACAGAATAGATCTAGCTAAACAATAATACACACATGTGCAGAGAGAATTGGAGAAGGCAGAAGGAGGAGAGAAAGAATGGAAGAATTCTCATTAACTGTTGTGAATAATGAATAATTTACACATGATATACTCAGTATAACTCAATGATTTCGACTTGAGGTGAACCAAGTCACCATAGTGGTGGTCTAGAGTGATCTGGACACACACCAGCAATTACGGGAGTGAACTGCCACCTATTCTAGTCTATCAAGCAGTTACGGGAGTGAACTGCCACCTAGTTGAGTTAACTAGTCAACTAGTCTTCAATTAACTAACTGAACATAAAGTAGTGAGGAGTTAACTCAAGGAATCAAGGCTAATGCGCCACTCTGGTGATGATACCAAGGCAAGGTCGAATTATCATGGTGATGATCCCAATGTTGCATGGTGATGATCCCAATGCAACATCTAAACTCAACTCAACTAGTCAATTTGAAGTGTGAACTGAAAGAGAATATTCTCTAGGTGGAATATTCTCTCCTAAAATATAGGAGACTGGATAATGACTAATTATGACTAATAAACAAATAAAAACCTTAGGAAAAATAAATCCTAGGTGTGTGTGAAGCAACTCCAACACCCCCTTCCCTGAACATCACTGTGGTGAAAATAAAGATTGGGTCCTGGAAACGAGGCCATGTTTGGTACCAAAGTACAAAATATACACTGAAAATAAAGTGAGGAAAGAGGGAAAACCTCATGGGAAAACCCCCCCTCAAGGTACATTGTATGTAAATAGAAGAACTACAGTTGCTAGGCAATTGTTTCCTTCACTCCAAGACGACCTCACAGAGAATGGAATTTATGCTCAGTGAAGTCTTGGTGAAAATATCTGTCATCTGTTCTATTGAAGGACATAATTGTAAGTCGATGATCCCCTCGTGTACAAATTCCCGGATGTAGTGCATGTGGATCTCGATGTGCTTCATCCGCTGCCTCTGAACTAGATCTCTGCAGAACTTCATAGTGCTCTGGTTGTCACACCAGATGACGATCGGCCGATGAAACTAAATGCCCAACTCGGTGAGAAAATGTTGTAGCCACATAGCCTGAATGGTTATGTTAACTACCCCTCTATACTCTGCTTCGGCTGAAGATAGAGAAATGGCAGCTTGCTGCTTTCTCAACTAATAGATAGGCCCAGAACCAAGACTGAGTGAGTAACCAGATGTGGAATTGCGATCAATGCTATCACTAGCCCAGTCAGAATCAATAAACCCAATGAGATATAATGTAGATTATGTTGCATAATGAATCCCAAAGGTGATGGTGCCCTGTACGTATCAAAGGATATGCTTTGCATCTTTCCAATGTATGCAACTCCTGCATGAACCTGGAAAATGTGCCAACTGCATATGAGAGGTCTAGTCTAGAGTGTGTGAGATACAACAAGCTCCCCACTAGATGTCTATACAATGTGTTGTCAACCAATGGAGTCTCCCCACCATCCTCAAGTTTGACTCCTTATAGGAAAGGAGTCGGAGCAGACTTGCAGTCTGTCATGTGAAATCTCTCAAGGAGATCTCGTTCATACTTGGCTTGAGACAGTTTGATGCCTGATGCATCCTGACTGATCTCAAGTCCAAGGAAGAAGTGTAGTGGACCCATGTCCGTCATCAAAAACATCTCATGAAGAATCCTCTTGACTGCAGCAATTGTTGAAATTGAGCAACCAATGATTAGCAAATCATTGACATACAGAACTAAAAGTAGAAGTGAATCAGTTGTCCTGAGCATGTATACATTCAGGTCTGATTTACAATGTAAAAAGTTTTTTGACAATAGGTAGGAGTCCATCTTGGCATACCAGGCCCTCAGAACCTGCTTGAGGCCATAAAGTGACCTCTCAAGTCGACAGACCAAAGATGATTCCTGCATAAATCCATGCGGTTGGTCCATGTATATCTCGGAGAGATCACCGTGAAGAAACGCATTCTTCACGTCCATGTAATGGACTTCCCATCCCTTGGATCCCATAATGGCAAGGGCCAATCGAATGGAATCCATCTTCGCTACTGGAGAGAAGGTCTCATCATAGTCAATACCATGAACTTGTTGAAAGCCTTGGCGAAAAGCCTGGCTTTGTATCTGTTGACCTGTCCATCCACTGCTCTCTTGGTCCTATAGACCCATCTGCATCTGACAAGTTTCCTCCCAAAAGGAAGGGGAACTAGATCCCAAGTCTAGTTCTCGAGGAGGGAGTTGTACTCCTCCTACATGGTGGATTCCCAAAATGGATTTCCAGCAGCCTCGCCATAAGACTGTGGATCTAAAGACTGAACCAAGAAAATATGCCTGGAAGGCAACGGTTCAGTGGAAGTGAGTGCAATAGGAGGCTCCTCAAAATCAGATCAAGTCCTCCTAGTATCGGTTAGATCACCTACGAGATCCTCTACATCCTGAAGAGTAGTCTGTGCCCACTTGGGCCTCTGCTCTGGCTCTGCAACTGCATCTGGATGCTCTGACTCTGCATCTAACTGTACTAACTCTAAATCTGAATCTGAATCCTCTGAATCAGAACTCTCATCTGAAGAAGAGGTGGCATGTGCATGCTCATCATCTCGAACAGGTGGAAGAGTAAAGGTGTCTGCATGCGACTTCTGAGGTACATGTGAGACACTTTCCTCGAATTAGACAATACGCTCAATGATGAGTCGGTCCGAGGAAAGATCAATAAGCTGATATCCCTTCACATCATCAGGGTATCCAACAAAAATGCACTTAGTGCTCTGTGGATCAAGTGCCTTCCTCTTTTCAAAGGGAATCATGGCCCATGCACGTGAACCAAAAATATGAAAGTGGGTCACTTCCGGTTTGAGGCCGATCCAAGCCTCATAGGGGGTCTTATCCTTGACAGATCTATGGGGAGATATGTTTTGGATGTATGTTGCACAGTTAAGTGCTTCATCCCATAGTCTCTGTGGTAGTGACTTTGCATGCAACATGCAAGATGCCATCTCCTTTAGAGATCAGTTTTTTCGCTCAACAACTCTGTTTTGTTGTGGATTGTAGGGAACTGTATGTTGCAACTGAATCCTTGCCTCATGGAAAATATTGTGAATCTCATGATTCACATACTCTCCCCCATTATTAGTTTGGAGGGCTTTTATCTTCTTTTGGGACTGTGTCTCAACCAAAGCTTTGAAATCTTTGAGGTGTTGAAAGACCTCAGATTTTTTCCTGAGAAAGTATATCCATGTAAAATGTGAGAAATCATCAACAAAAATGAGAACAAACCTTGATTTGTTGATTGATGGATGTGGAAAAGGACCCATGAGGTCACTATGGATCAGATCTAAAGGTGCGGAAGCTCGCTGAGACTTTCCCTTGTCGAATTTCTCCTGAGGGTGTTTTTTGAGAACACATCCCTCACATACTCCCTAGGAGAAATGGATGTTTGGTAGAGCATCAAATAATTTGTGCTTGTTAAGTTGTTTCATGTATTTGAAATTCAAATGTCCAAACCTTTCATGTCATATCCTACTACTTTCATCAGCGTGAGTAAGCAATAAAGCAGAATCGGGTTCAATGAATTCAGAAAATGTATACAATCTAGACTGATGATTTACCTCACCAGTAGCAACCCTGGAGTTGGTTTTCATGTCGTAGATGTCCATGGAATTTGGTGTGAAGAATAATTTCTTTCCGGTGCTGGAATTCATCATCTGATACACAGAGAGAAGGTTGACAGAAAGCTTGGGAACATGTAACACGTTCTCGAAGCTTCCGTTGGTGAGTTCAATCCTTCGTTTGTCGGTGACTTCAACAGAAGAGTTGTCCCCCATCAGAATAGGAGGACCTTTGCATGCATCCAACGAAGAATATACTACTTCTGAGGCAGCCATGTGATGTGATGCTCCTGAGTCTACGATCCAAGCATCGAGAGAGGAGTTGATGGAAATCAAGGCATGGGTAGAATTGCCTTTCTTGGAATTCAGATCTTCTGGCTTCTTCTTCTTTGCACCCTCGGGGATCCGATCTCCAAGGTTATTTTTCTGAAGTATCTGAGACATCAGATCTATTTTTTTTTGCATGCATACGGATTCCGAATGGAAGCCTTTGTGACAGTATGTGCATTTCTCTCCTTTTCTTCCCTTTTCTTTTTTGGATCCAGAGGCATCGGTGAAGGGTTTTGTGTACCCTTCCTTCTTCATATGTGCATGAGCTTTCCACTTATCTTTATCTTTAGATTTCTGATATTTTTGGATGCCATCATGCACAGTAAGTGCATGCACCCTTGGGCCTTTGATTGCGCCCATGTTGATGAGCTTGGTTTGCTCTTGTGTCAAGGATTCGATAAATTCCTCAAGAGAATGCATCTTCTAGGTGGCTCTAGAGGTGAATCTGACAGTATGGAATGTAGATACAAATATATATGAAGATATATGAAAAAGGAGATCGGGAGAAATAAGACTGCAAATTGTTCTGAGTGCCTCATCCATGCGATTTAAGTACTTGGATTTTTCTGTGGCTGATGTCGGCTCTATATATGTATTCATGATTAACTTATACAACCCTTTGGATTGAATATGTATGACTATTTTCTCCTTCCATGAAAAATAGTTGTAAGGTGTAATAATGAATTCTTTTTGGAATTCCATCTTTTTGTTGTCTTCAATCTTTTGTACCTGCAAAACAAATTGGTGTAGCTTTTGCTTAGCAGTCCGTCGGCTCTGATACCATGAAAATGTGTTGAACCTGCATAGAATATATCTAGCTAAACAATAATACACACATTTGTAGAGAGAATTGGAGAAGGAATAAGGAGGAGAGAAAGAATGGAAGAATTCTCATTAACCATTGTGAATAATGAATAATTTACACATGATATACTCTGTATAACTCAATGAGTTTGACTTGAGTTGAACCAAGTCACCATAGTGGTGGTATAGAGTGATCTATACACACACCAGCAGTTACAGGAGTGAACTGCCACCTATTCTAGTCTCTTAGGCAGTTACGTGAGTGAACCGCCACCTAATTGAGTTAACTAGTCAACTAGTCTTCAGTTAACTGACTGAACAGAAAGTAGTGAGGAGTTAACTCAAGGAATCAAGGCTAATGCACCACTCTAGTGATGATACCAAGGCAAGGTCGAATTAGCATGGTGATGATCCCAATGCAAGATCTAAACTCAACTCAACTAGTCAAACTGAAGTGTGAACTGAAAGAGAATATTCTCCAGGTGGAATATTCTCTCCTAAAATATAGGAGACTTGATAATGACTAATTATGACTAATAAAAAAATAAAAATCTTAGGAAAAATAAATCCTAGGTGTGTGTGAAGTAACTCCAACAAACCTGACCATGGCACAGAATCGCATGAAACAACAAGCAAATAAACATCGTAGTGAAAGAAGTTTTGAAGTAGGGGATTGAGTGTCTTTAAGACTACAACCATACAAACAGATGTCCCTCAAGCAAGCCAAGAAGGATAATAAATTATCACCAAAGTACTATGGCCCTTATAAGGTGTTGCAAAAGATTGGCACTATGGCATACAAATTGGAGTTGTCTGCATCTTCACGAGTACACCCAGTTTTCGATGTTTCATGCTTAAAGAAGGTTATAGGTGACAAGATCCCAGTTCAAACTATATTTCCAGAACTTGACGAGGAAGGAAAAATCATATTGGAGCCTGAAGCCATCACTAACACAAGAATTCACCAGCTGAGGAATAGATCCATTTTAGAGTATCTCATTAAATGGAGGAAACTATCGGCTGAAGATTCCACTTGAGAAGATGGGTCTTTTATACAGAAGCATCCAGAGTTACTCAAGAGTTGTGGACAACACTTGTCTCAAGGGGAGGGGCATGTTAAGCCCTAATATTGGCACATTACCCCTTAATTGGGGCATATCACATTAGTAATGTTATTCTATTTATGTCGGCTTTATTCCATTCGTTGTGATTATACCTCCTAGTCTCTTATATATACCAAGGAGACATTTTCATTTGGAATCATCTTGTACTTGAACATTTATGTGGGGTAAAAGGAGGTTTCCCCCTCGAAGAGGCTTATTATCTGAAATTCTCTCTTTTTCAAGGCGTTGAGTACTTATTCTGAGGTTTTTCTATGCTATATTTATATTTGGTTCTTAACAGTGAACAGTTCCCGTTTGGAGTCGGCGAGGGAGAGAGAGAAAAATATGCGTGGAGGGAGGAGATTTGTCAATTTCCAACAGACAGATGGCATGTTTTAATTGTCCCTCGACAAACGATGAAGGGCTTAGAAGAACCGTCCCTTAAAATAACTCCTTCGACGTAAATATATAAATTGCCATCATTTTATCCTCCACTCCTCTGGCCAAGCGTAGAGGAGAAAAAATGGTTGTACAAACAATGCATTTATCAGTAGTTAGAGATTAAAATAGGAAACCTCGTAGCTCTAACTGATATTCTATTTCACTGAACTATTGAAACACGACTTGTAATTATCAACTAGATATTCCATAGAAGATCCCCCAAAGAATTGGAAGAGATAAATTTCTTCGTGAAGGGTTGGAAGAGATAATTTTATGGAATAAGGTGATTGCATCTAATCATTTATAAGTATGTTTGTTATGATCATTTTGATCATTTTGTCACGTCTCTTCATTTAAATACTATCCAAGTCGTCCTATTGATCACTGATAGTGCATACTCACTATATATTTCTAACTCCTTAAACAAATTGACTGAAATTGTTTCTACTATAATTAAAATATTATTGATTTTCAAAAATAAATTAAGAATCCAAAATTTTTAAGACTTTAAAAATTAAATAAATAATTTATTAATATAAAAATATTATTAATATGAGTGGCGATTTCAATATTAATAAAATATAATAATAAGAAACATCATAATAATAACTTGTCTCAATTTATTAATTAATTACACATTATTATACTAGATAAGTCAATTAACATTTAACATATTAAACCATGATATAAGTTGCAATTTTTTATTGAAATTATTTATTGTAATTTGTAATTTCATTATATATATATCCCCAAAAGTTAACGATGTATTTATAAATATGCAGCCCCAAAGGTTAATAATATATTTATTAATATGAGATATGTCCTACTTATTGTTGGCCATCTTAATATATCTATTTAATCATTAGATAAATTGAAACTTTAAAATTAAATTGTTATTTATTATCGCCATAAATTATTAACATTCACTTCTTTTTTTTAAACCATAAATTTTAAGCAATACACAATAAATGGTTTCCATCATATATTATATTACTTCATAACTTTAAGGTCTTCGCAATAGATAATGGATTAATGGATTTTTCAAGGAGATAAGAAGCATATCAATATTTCATAATTTTATAATTTTATAGATAATGGATTAATGGATTTTTCAAGGAAATGAGTATATCAATATTTCATAATTTTAGGATTTTCATCATATATGATATTACTTCGTGATTTTAAGGTCATAGATAATGAATTAATGGGTTTTTCCAAGAGATAAGGAGTTTATCAACATTTCATAATTTTAGGAATAGATAATGGATCTTCCAAAGAGAGAGAAAAAACAAAACTTTCATAATTTCAATAGACATGGATCTTCTAGGGATATAAAGAGAAAATCAACTTGTAAATAAATAACTTGATTATAAAGCAAAAAAATCCATAACAAATCAATAAAAAAATTATATAATAAAATAGTGATGGCTACCAATGAGCCAACTTCCACAGATAAATTTATTGAAGATTGTGCATATGCAGAAGGAATTGTCATGTCATTGTGCTTCAAGGAAGAAAACCAAATTGAAAATATACACATCTATACAAAATGAAAAGGACTAGTAAAGCCAGTCTACAAAATAATTGACATAAGAGGAATCACACTAGAATTCTAGTAAGTATCTAAGTCATACACATGATATTTAATTTTAACAATATATATTTTGGTATAACTATTAATAAATAGGGGTTGGTGATTTTAAAATTATGTGGGAGCATATAATTTTAACCAATCATATAATGTTTTTTTATAAATTGATGAAATTTCCATAAAAGACTATTTATGAATGGATTTACAACTAGGGGACAAGAAATAAGAGGATGTGATACACTCTAAAAATAGAAGCAATTTTATAAGTTCATGAAAACACCTATTTTAAATGTTTTTTACTAAGTGACCCCTTGATAGACATAACTTCAAAACTAGGCGAATTACACAATATAGTAAGTTTTATAGAAAAAATGGGGTAATTGTGTACCTTCCATCCAAGCAAGCTAATATTGAATTATCTACCAATGTATTTTTAAATTGGGGATATGTAATCTCTTATGGATAACACTTTATTCATTTGTATGAATCTTGAACATCGTAGGTTGTAGATGATTAGTTGTTCAATAAGCATATATGTGTGTAAAACATCATCATGATGTTTAATATGATCCCAAGGATGACATATATGGGGTTAAATGTATATGTAATGGGTTAATTGTAAATGTAATGGGGTCAACCTAATAAAGAGTCCATATATGCAATGAGTGAGAATATGTACATATAGAGGTCAATATAGTCATTATCAAACTATTTGGGGGGGGGATTTTCAAGGATCGGGGTGACACGTGGCACACCTACTATGGGTCCATATCACCCTAGGTGACGTCAGCATGCCACGTCACTTAGGCCTTCAACGCTTCGACGATATTCTCATTCACCAACATGTCAAACCTCCTGGAGTAAGACTTCGTCGGACTGCTTTACAATACCCTTTCACTAGTTGATCAGATGGTCAGGAGAGGTTCCCAATGGATTCACCGGATCAACGGCTCACGTTAACTCGTGAGATCGACATTCAAGATTTCTGGTTGTTTAACACATTTTCTCTCCCGAAGTAGGTCAACACCGAATGACCACGACGTAGATACAACGGTCATGGGAGATATTGAATAACCTCATATCTACAACTCACGTTACTTCACGACCGAGAAGTGGATCGGGGTTTAATAAGGGGATGAATCCCACAATAACAGATAAATGATCGCCAACTTTTGATCCACCATCAAGATACCAATTCGGCAGTTCATCTTCAACGCATTTAGTACACTGCAATGTTCATTCACCCCAAAGCTTCGGACTCCCGGAGTCCCAAATGACTTAGCTCATTTTTTAGTGTAGCAGAGGGTTCCAAGGTCCCGGTCCTATGGAACTTTGTCAATATCTGGAGGCTACACTCCTAACTCTTAGCTAAAATTTGGCTAAGGTTGTGGGCATGAGCCCATGGTCACTTAGATGACTATTTGAAGGAAGCGCCCTTCGTCTATAGAGCTCAAATTCCACAACAAGAAAGGTAATTCAAGGAAATCAATAGGATTGAGGCAGTCCCGTAGAGTCTATCTCGACTCTATGTTGGCAGATTTGGTCCTTGAGTAATCCCTTGAGGATTTTCCCAACCAACATAGGGGTCACAATCTTATGTCCCAAAATCTAGTTAAAGAGCCCATTGCTACCAGTTATCCTTTCTCTTGAAACCAACATTGCATGAGATTACACATTTACCTTTGTTTATATACCTCTATTCCTCATGTACAAAGAAAGCATAGATAAGGGGTTTAATTTCTTTGTTCTAGAGTATTACAAGGTAATTATATTCAACTGTGCAAGGCATGTGCTAAACTTGTTACCCTACCAACACCTAAAAGAAGGAGTTTACAGTTGAAAAAAAGCATTCAATCATGCATTTCATTTCATGTACACAAGGTATATGAAATACTTATCTATTACAAGTTTCAGCCAACCAATTGACTGTGGATGTTTTCCTTTCCATCCAACCGTAGGCTCATAGGCATTCACTCTTAGTACTCTGGCCACCCCCGTTCCAAGCCCTGATATCACTAGGGAAAATTCGTTGTGTTCCTCAGGTCTTATGCAAATTCTCAGGGATCCTCTCTCTGTCACAGCCTCTGCGAGGTTTATCAGATACTCCCTCATCAAAAATCTCGCGACCTTCTTCTCAAGTCAAGGAAGGATTTTTGGTCTATTAAACCAACAAAATACAATTCCTTTGTCTTCAAAACTCCACTTGTCTGGCAGTAATAAAAGTCTCCCTTCTTCCCCACTAAGCTCAGGGAATCCACGGGGTTTATCATATGACTTCCCAGTTGGATTTCATCTATACAAAAGAATCCCTTCATAGCTACACTGTCCCTCGACGCCCTCTCCTTCCAACATCGGTTTCATTCCAGCCAGCACCAAGGCTGCGACCCTCTTTTGATCTAGTTTGGGCTTCGGGTCTTCTATGCTCCAGTTCATGACTCTTCCACAAGTTCCATGATATTTATATTGCATGTTCTTGTGCATTATTTTCAACAATACTCTTCCTCAGAGACCTAATTCCTCCTCTGTTTCTCCCTGTAGCGAGAACAACTTCTTCTTTTAGTTATTCTTTTGAACTGGAGAGCCTCACGCACTCTCCTCTTTCTCTGGTGTTTTTATTCTCTTATCATATCCAAGTCACACGCTCCCATGTGGGCATGGTCTCCTTCTCATATTTTTGTGTGTATTCTTACATTCCTTTTTCCTCCCCAAGAAGGTTCTGGACCTGTCTTATTCCTTTTGTTAGAAGGAACTCGGGTCAATCTGGGTCTATAGAAAAATGCACTATGTGGTACTTCAGGCTGACATTTTTTTGTCTCCTCAGCTAGACCCTCCATGCTTCCATTCATTGGGGTAGTTAATTGTTTAACCACCAGTCCTTTCTCATAAATTTATTTTTCTAGGAATCAGGATGAGGCTCATTATTTCAGTAAAGATAATTGGGTCATTTTGGCATAAGGAACCCTCTCTACAGTTCCTCACTCTTTCCTTTAGTGATATCATGGCCAGTACTTCAAGGCTTCACCCCCATAGTCATTTTTTGGAAATATAAACAATAATACATTTACATTGTTCACATGCCATAGCATGGTAATCATAAATAATGATTAATTACAAGTTGGGGGAAACAAGGGTATTATAATCCCCTCCCCCTTAAAAGGAACACAATACTTGATGTTCTTTCTTAGTAACACCTGTCATGCCTTTGTCATTCAGCTACTTCAAAAATATTGATCCTCTTTCTTGATCAGGTCCTTTCTAAACCCTTGGCCTTTGTCACCTTCCTTCAATAATTTTGGACAACAAGCATCTTAATCACAATTTCATGTGAAAACATATTACTGTTGTGCAAAATTCAAGAGGAAATATTTCATAATATAGCACAATACTTATATGTGCAGTTCATGGATTTTCATCCATATGGTTGTCTTGTTATCTTGGCTCACTGGTTTTCCTTGACATACCCATTGTGTGAATGATCACAATCAATAGTTTATATCAATTATCAAATTATCCTCTTCCTAGGAGTCACTCACCCTCCAGCAGGGATGATTTTAAGGATGGAATTTTGGTGATATTTTTATAAAAATATTCAAATTTATAAGGATTTTATATAGTTTTTATAAAATTTTGGCAATTTTTAAGGTGAAATAATTTTATCCTATAGAATTTGGGTGAATCATTTTTAAAATAGCGAATCTCGTTTTTGGAAAAACCATGGAAACTTATCCCATGAGCGAAATTAGCCCCTAAAATCATCCATGCCCTCCAGGTCCAGGCTCAGGCATCCCCTTATCTTCTATACAGTCCCTCGGGAGATCCATCTTGTATTTCCAAGGCTTTCTCGCACAAGAAGATTTCCAAAGACTTCATTGATCCTTATAGTCGAGGCGTCCCTCAGACTTTCTCTGCTGAGGTGTCACTCCGGCTTGTGTTACCACAATACAACATATTCTAGGGCGATCATGGCTTACCTCAGGGTTCTCATGTCTCAACAATATCATTTTTCATGTTTTCCAACCTTGACAGCCTTCATCTATCCTCCCTAGATATATACTTTTGTCTCACTTGTATCATAGGTATACCAAAATTATGAGATATTATCATCAATTCCAATTTATAATTTCTTTCAAATCTTTCACCTACAAATTTCCAAATTCCACATTTTTATTTTTTAGATTTGTTCCACACAAGAACTAGATTCACAAGTATAGGATTTTTCTTCCCATAGCAGTCTAGCTCAACAAGAAATTGGTATTCCTTATGGCTTACAACACTGCCATATCCAAGACCCTTTCTTCCTGCAATTTCAACATTCCTCAGCCAAACAAATTCTTAGTTTTCATGCACACTATATTTTCATTGCACGCTTGCAATGGCTCACAAACAACTTTGGAAATGTGCATACTAACAATCAAATTCATTTTCTAAAAAAGGAAACACCATTCATTGCAGTTTGGCTCAAAAGGAAATTGATCTTCCTTATGGGCTTACAACACTACCATATCCAAGACCCCTTTCTTCCTGCAATTTCAACATTCCTCAACCAAAACAATTGTTAGTTTTCATGCACTTTATATTTTCAAAACTATGCATACTAACAGTCCAAGTCATTTTCATCTATTCAAGGGTACACAGAAAAAGGAAATATCATTATTTACGTATGCATCCTTTCAACATACTAAATTTTCCAAATGCAATTCAAATACCAAATGACTTTAATAAATGTGCCAATATTCATGGCCACATTCATACCCAATTCACCCTTGCATTGATTTCAAGTTTTCCACACTTTATGACAAACACTTTGCCATGGTGTGTTGGAGCTTAACCAACCTCTTCACCATATGGCTTATTCATTCTTGTTCATTATTGCAACAAGATTGTGCTTCCTGCTAGAAGATGATCATGATCCCAAATTAGCACATATGAAACTAAAATTTTCTCTTGAATGCACCCAAGCATTCTTCCTTCATTAGTAACCAGGGTGCCAACACTCATGGCCACCCAAATTTTATTTCCTTTAACAACTACACAATTCAAGTTGAGTATTGGAAGGTCCTCCTTCCTCAATGGAAAATCCATTGTCTTCCCTCTTATGCAAACATGCATTTCCTTATTGCATTACATGCAATGTGCTAACTATGAGAACCTTTATTCCCAATCTCCCTAGATTGGTCATTGTACCCATGGTACTCCTTACTCATGCATTTTCTTGCAAGAATTATAACTCATCCTTGACTGGCATAGACTTCCTCTCTCTATTATTCAGATTCTTCCTTCCCGAATCTTACCCTGCGTGGGTAGTAATGGCATACAATAGCCACTCAAAATTATTCCCATATCAATAAGAAATTAAAATACTTTAGAGGGAATTCTTACCAAATCCCTCCATACCTTATGCCACACAGGCATGAACATTTTTATACCTGTTCTGGTTGCTAGCACCCTTTTTCTGATTTTTACCTCATCAATAGTGCTCCATGGGGCTCCCAAAGTCCCTTCAACAATCTTTCAACAACAACCTTCTTTCATTTATCCTTTATCAGAGGTTATCTACCACTGGCAGTCATCATTTCCCAACAACTCCAATCATTTGTTATACATGACATACATCACAAATATATATATATATATATATATTAGTTATCATGTAAAACAAAAATGCATGTATCATAGCATTTAAATCAATAAAACGTTTTCAGATATTCCCCAACATATCTCTTTGCACTCTACCACATTACTCCTTAATGTGTTAGCTAGTGCAATCACAATCCAATTTTCAGTTGTATTCTATAATCATACAACCATCAACATCATTATGCCAAAAAAATTACATGCATTAGTAAATCAATCTCTCCTACCATAGAAATACAATAAACAACAAGGAAGGGGTCAAGGAACTCTTCCCTTGTCCAACTCCTTCTACACATCCCTAGACTTTCAGTCCAACTAAGTTATTTTCCAAGGCCTCATTGCCTTTACTTATCACAGCTTAACCATGACTATTCATTCAAACTTACTTACTTATTTATTTTTCTTTTTCCAACTGTACTTGTTTCCACAACTTCTCTTCTAAGGCTTACAACTCTGTTAAACAATTCAGAGTTTTTAGGGTGAGAAAATTATTCCCCCTTTTATCCTTCTTTGCTTATGAAATCTACTCCTTGTTGGGATCTTCCTGCTCTTTTCCTTGAGCATCTTTGGTTAGGATCACCCTAACCTTTTGGATACGACAGCATGCTCCAATAGCAAACCTTTTTTTTTTGTTCATAATGAATCATGAACCTGTGCATTCTGCACATTTCCATTCAGTTATCAAAATGGTTAACATTCATTTTTTGTCCTTCCATTCATGCATTATATTTTGAAATGTAATCCAAGATTCTTAGGTATATATGTATATATGCTCGCATCCCACTACTCATTTCTTAGCAGTCATTAGGGTTGTGACTATGTTCTCCTGATAGGGTCTTTACACAATTCTTTCACAGGGAACTCCTTCGGCATGGAACTTCCTTATTGCATATCCATCACTATCTTTGATGGCCTCAACCTTGAGTTGGCTTCAACTTTACCACTTTATTTGTTTACTAAATATTCCATGAGGAATATAAACATGCATCCCTATGATGTATTCCAAATACACATTAAAAGCATGTCCTTTATGTTATCAGCTTGCTTTCAGACTATGCGTCCATGCACTTAATCACATGCTTTGGCATGTTGTGTGAGTGCCCACCTTAGGCACCATTTACAATTTCATTTCCATATCAATTGAAAATTATTTAGTTCATGATTGTTCACAATCATTTACATGTGTTCCTCAAAATCATATTCATGTTGTCTTTTATCATGACAACATAGCATCCTTTCTCATTTACTCTTTCATCTATTTATACTAGATTTTCCTAAGGGATTGGAACACATTCCCCTCAAGCTATTATTCAAAACAAAACTTTCATGACTCATCAGAATAGAGTCAGCCATGCATCCATGGTATTCATTGAATCTTGGCAAGTGAAATTCACTCCTTACATTTCACTCATTTAGGCAGTCACACAGTGCCTTTAGTATACATATACTCTTACAGCATACATGTGCATAACTTGCACCTTTAATATCATTCATTCATATCTATTTGGTCTTAAGATCGGTATTCATATCAAGAAACATCACAATGCATTAAATCCATGCACTCAAAAATATACAATCATAGCCAAACACTCATCATGCAATCTCATTGCTTGCACCTTTTCCATGTCAATCATACACATGGACATATCAGACTTCCAGATCCTCCTCCAAAGGATCTTGTTTCCATTCTTATGACAAGTCTCATAGAGATACTCAACACTGAGCTTCCCTCTCTGTTGAGAGATTGCATTCATTCACATGATATCCACATGGAAAGTTTAACAGACATAATCATAACTATGCCCCCCTTTCCATACGAAACAATACAACTTATCAAGCTTCATTTTCATGCCTCAAACCATTTTTTGTTAACAGACATTTTTATCAAGGGAATCATTTTCTATATTCCCTCTCACTACTACTTGAGCATATAAAGCCATACCTTATATGAATACCATCCGCCTCTGGATGTCAACCTGACCCATTGGTCATCTAGAAGTTCCCCAACACTTTACCACATTCAGGATCAAAATTTCATTAACCATTTTACCTCATTTATAATGAATTTTAATTTCTAATAACATTTGGAATAATTATAACCTTCCTTATGGGTTATAGGATGGTTGGCTGCATGTTGAAACCCTAGAGCCTCCTGCTCACGCTACAGCTACGCCATGGCCACTCAGGGTGGAGGGGGGCCTCCATCCCCCCCCCCCCCCCCCCCCTCTCCTACCACCGCATTCTGCAAACTCATTGAAGCTTGCGGAAAGAAGCACCAGACTAATGACCCTCCAAGATTCGTAAAGAAACTCAATTCAATTCTTGAGGTCGAACTCCCACCAGATCAGCCTATGAAGGTTGTGTTATCCCTTTCAGAGAGAGGACTGGTAGGGAAATTCATGGGACTCTGGCCCTCAGCCTGATCCATGGACAACTGGATACAAAGGAATTGGCGACCACTGATAAAGAATAGTGTAACATGCTACGCAGTCAGAAGGGGTTTTTTTATCTTTGAGTTTATTTCCCAGGAGGACAAAGATCTCATTTTTAGAAATGGCCCGTATTTCATGGGCACTCAAGGGTTGTATCTAAATCGTTGGACACCAAGCTTCGATCTAGCCTCAGAAGTCCCCAAAGATGTCCCAGTCTGGGTTAAATTGTCGAACCTACCAATCCACTGCTAGAATCCCACCTCACTTCGGGAAATAGGCAACGGGTTGGGCCATTACATAGATAGAGTGGATCTAAAGGATCAATACTCCTGCACATGAATTTGTGTGGAAGTAGATCTAGAGGTAGGCCTGCCATAAGCTTTAAAGCTAAAAGTAGGAAACTGGTTCCACTATCAGAAACTGGATTATGAGCAACTTCCATTCAAGTGTATGGGATGTCATGAATACGGCCATTTCATGAGAAACTTCCCTAAAGCTCAAGCAGCAGAAAAAGTAGAAGAAGAAGGTTGGAAATAACCAAGAAGAGGACGAACCAGATTCAAATCGAAAGGCCCAAGAATGGAAAGAGGAAACCCGACCAAAAGCAAAGACCGAGGCAATAAGGACGACAAAGGAGAAGAAAACTCATTCAGGATACTAGTTCAAGATGAACCAAAAGAAAAAGAAGAAGAGAATGGGAAGGAAGAGACCCAAACGCAAGAAACAAATGGAAACCAGATCTAGGAAGTCAAAGGGAACCAAGGATCGACAGAAGAAGAAGAACAACGAATCTCCTCCCCAATAAAGGAAGCAGGCCCCGGAATAGATGAAGGGGAAGTATCATCAGAAAGTGAGGAAGAAGATCCCACAAATATTAGAGCCACACCAAAGAAAACAGGAAGAGGCAGAAAATCTAAAAAAGAAGAAAGAGATAAAGAAACCTACAGAGATGTCCTAAAAGGATCACAGCCAACAATCAGGCAGCTGATAAGTGTAAGTCAAACAAGGAAGCACTCCAAGGCCCCCCAAGGAGGCTAATCCTCCCCCCAATGACACTAATTAAAATAACCTCCTTGAACTGTAGAGGTTTCGGAAGAAAAAAAAAGGAAGAAGCACTAAAGGACATCATAAGAACCTCGAAAATAGATGTAATACTACTTCAAGAGACCAAAATGGATAGCCAAGCACTTCTCAAAACAATGCAGGTAGTTTGGAAAAATAGCCAAGGAACCACAGAAAATGCAAGAGGAGCCTCAGGAGGGTTAGGCATCGTGTGGAACACAAACAAATTCAAATTGATAAGCATAAACTCGACCATGCACTAGATCCACACCAAACTCCTACACAAAGCCACGGACAGACTGGTAAGCCTTTTTAATATTTATGTTCCACAAATTTTATTGGAAAAGCAGCAGTGTTGGGAGACGTTGAAAGACTATTTACAGCATAATGATTTAGATAATATCATCCTAGGGGGGGACCTTAATGTGACCCTAGCTCAAGGGGAAAATAAAGGAGGCTCTATAGTGAGAGATCCAGCAAGAGAGTGGGGGGAAGATCTAATGTCAAACTGGGATCTTGAAGACATCAAGCCTACCAAAGGAAGATACACATGGTCAAACAAAAGGGTAGGTTTGGGGCATATAGACGCCAGATTGGACAAATTCCTAGTATAAAGTTCCTACCTGCTATTAGGCCTCAATACCACCTCAACAATCCTTCCCCATTGTGTCTCATACCACAAACCAATCCTCCTAGAAATTTTAAGCGACAATTCTCAAGGGCCCATTCCTTTCAGATTCAGCCCAGGCTGGATCCAAGACAAAGGCTTCCAAAAATTAGTGACCACAGTCTGGAATGGAAAAGTAAAAGGCTCAGCCTTCTATGTGTGGGAAGAAAAAATGAGAATATTAAAGACAACCCTCAAAGCATGGGCAAAAGGACAGCCAAGCCCAGCCAAAGCTCGGTAAGAAATTCAAAAGCAATTAGAAACACACCAACTAGAAATGGAAAATAAAGAAGTCACCCAAGAATGCCTTCAAAAAGAAGACTCTCTACAACAGAATTGGCACAAAGCCTGTAGGGAGGAAGAGAGCTACTGGAGACAGAAGTCCAGAAGTCTTTGGTTGGAAGCTAGGGACAAAAACACAAGCTTCTTTCACAAGCAAGCTGAAGCCAAAAAGCACTTTAAAAATGTAACAAAAATACAAAGCCAAAACCAAACAATCACTGACCTAGAACGAATAAAAGAAGAAGCAGTGGCAACCTTCGAGACCCTCTACACAGAGCCACAAAGGACTGAGATAGACCCCAAGAATTACCCGCTCTATCTCATCCCAAAGCTCATAGAGGAAGATATTAACATTAGTCTAACCAAAGAAGTCTCGCAACAAGAAATAAAGGAGGCACTGGATCAGATGAGCCCGGACAAGGCCCCAGGACCAGATGGATTCACAGCTCGATTCTATCAGCACTCTTGGGACACAATAAAATCAGACCTAACAAAGATGGTCCGAAAGTCCCAATTAAGCAGCAAATTGGGAGGGGGAACGAGCTCTTCTTTTCTAGCGCTGATCCCAAAAGAAAAAGGAGCAGCCAACTTCAGCAGATTCCGGCCGATCTCCCTCTGCAACACCAGCTACAAAATCCTTACAGAGGTCATAGCCAACATAATCAAAGAAATTCTACCCCAAATTATCCCAGAGAACCAAGGAGGGTTCATCAAAGGCAGGCACATAGCTGACAATATAATCCTGGTTCAAGAGGCCCTTCATTCAAGCATCCGACGAAAGGACAAAGGTATGATAATCAAACTGGACCTAGCAAATGCTTTTGATAGAGTTAGACATAGTTTTTTATTCAAGGTAATGGAACAATTTGGATTTTCCCCAAACTTTGTAAGCTGGATCTAGGCTTGTATTGGCCATCCATGGATAACCCCTCTTGTGAATGGAAAGGTCACAAAGTTCTTTTAGGAAACCAGGGGGCTGAGGCAAGGTTGCCCCCTCTCTCCCCTCCTTTATGTAATTCAGGCCTCAGTTTTAAGCTTTCAATTGGAGCACTCCCAGAACCACAACAGCCTCCATGGACTAAGAATAGTGCCAGGAGTAAAGGACATAAACCATGCCCAGTTCACGGATGACACCTTTCTCTTGGGAGGAGCGAGCCAGCAAATAGCAAGAAAATTCAAGGCTGAACTGGAAACGTTCACTGAAATCTCAGGCAGTGTTATAAGCTACACCAAAAGCAAAATCTATGGATGGAAAGTAACGCCAAAAGAAATGTTGGGAATCACTAGGACTCTGGAAATTGAAGGGAGTACCAAATGGGAGGCCTTCAAATATCTTGGAGTTTCGATCTTTAAAGTTGCCTCAAGAGTCTCCCATTGGAATCTGCTGATTGAAAAAATTAAGAACAAGATTTCATCCTGGGGAGCGCAATGGTTAACTCTAGCAGGAAAAGTGGTTCTCATCAAGGTAGTTTTGGCTAGCATCCCAATTTACCAGAGCTCTCTGCTCCTAGCCCCTAATTCCATCATTCAGAAAATCGAAACAATGAAAAGAAGGTTCCTATGGGAAGGGGGTAAACAAACAGGATGGAAGCTTCACCTCATAAGCTGGGAGAAAATCTCTAGACCTATCCTAGAAGGGGCACTCAACTTAAAAAATGTGCGGATGCAAAATCTGGCACTTGGGGCAAAGATACTCTGGAATCTAATAACAGGGAAGCCAACATGGAGCAAAAAAGCACTCTGGAAAAAGTACTTCAAGGGGCCAAGGGAAAGATGTTTAGATCGCCCAAGTTTAGAGAAAAGAGGTTCCACTATCTCACCCTCTGTCAAAATTCAATGCCACATTTCAAAGCTAATCTTACTTGGGTGCCGAAGAATGGGAAAAAAACCAAAATCTGGCAGGACTCAATCATGGGAGACACCCCTATTGAATCGAGGCAGGACCTGACACGACTCAGAATTTGGATGGAAACTCAAAGACTATCTTCTCTTTGGGACATCTCCACCTAGGGGAAAAACCAGAATGGAATGTGGGAGGGCTGGGAAATAGACAACCTCCCGCATGGTCTGGCAGAGGAATGGGAAGAACTGAAGCTCTGCCTATAAGGAAAAGCCCCATTAAAGAAAGGGGGAAAAGACAAACGAGGCCGGGGAACGAATGCAGGAGCCTATATGACTGCAGCAAGATACCGCCCTTTAAAATCCATCCCAGATGCCCCTCCTAATCCAGGAATCTGGAAAGTGATTTGGAGCTCCAAAACTGTCCCTAAAATAGACATGTTCGTCTGGACACTGGCTCACAAAAGTATCCTAATGGGAGAAAATCTCAGGAAAAGGGGTTGGGAATGCCCCTATAGGTGCCCACTCTGGAGTAAGTCAGAAGAAACAATAGACCATCTCCTCAGTAATTGTGAATTCTCCAAGGAAGTCTGGAGAAGAGTAATGGGATTGCAAATTGGAGTAGCTATCCCTGCTGATACAAGTAGCCTACTCCAAGACTGGGCCTCCAACTTCCCGTTTCATACAAAAAAAAGCAGCCAGACCTTTTCTCTATGGAAAATGCTTCCCAAGTTTACTCTATGGGGTTTATGGTTGGAAAGAAATAATAGACTCTTCATAGAAAGCAAAAGAACCCCTGGACAAGTAGCAACCAAAATCCAGGCCTTCATGGGAGAAAGTGCCCCTTACCATAATCAGTGCAAGCGATCCAGAGTACCAGGGGAGGAAAATTAACAATGGTTGACCCGGTTTAAGATCCAAAGCATCGATAAGGACAATTCCCCTCCCAAGGATAAGGTCCCCTGGGAACTCAGAGAAAATGAACAAGAATTTGATAATTGGAAAGCAAAGGAGAAAAACCACATTCTGTTCTTTGATGGAATCTCTAAAGGAAACCCGGGCCTGGCAGGAGGAGGGGGGGTAATTGAAAGTCCAAACAGCACAACTCTCCTGAGATTCTCTTGGGGACTAGGAACTGAAACCAATAATAGATCTGAAGCCCTAGCACTATGGCAAGGAATTAACCAAGCAATCAATGGTAACATTCAAGAGATGGTAATAGTCGGGGACTCCAGGGTAGTAATTAAAGCTTTGATCCACCACTCCTCTCTTCAAAACACAAAAAAGAATAATCTGTTGGACAAGATACACCTTCTCCTAAGAAAACTTCGAAAGTTCAAAATTTATCACGTTCTATGGAAATTAAATGGAAGAGCAGACAATGAGGCAAATAATGGAGCTCGCCTCAAAGCTGGGGTCATGCACCTAAATGGAACCATGATCAGAGAAAATGTCCCATGAGTCAAGGAAAAGAGACCATGGATTTGCAAAGGCATGTGCTAGAAATGCAAAATAGAAGGGGATGGGACAACAACCAAACAACATCAACGCTGGCACTAAAGGACAAGAAAGGGGGACAAAAGGGACATCGCAATCCCCATGAGACAGGTAAATTAGATAAGGAGGGGATCTAAGAAGCAGACAGCCCATACCATTCTGACCAGGGAAATCAAGCCTTAGATTCGCGAAGAGGACAGAGACAACACCATAAGAAAGGGGGAACCCCTCCCCATCGAGTTCATATAGCAATAGCCAAGCCAAAAGAAGAGAGGAGTAGAATGCAGAGGGCGCAAGTCAGTGAACAGAGAGGAAAGGAAACACAAGAGGAGAGGATGGCGACCAACTTAGGAGAGAAGCCGACCACAGAAGAGAGGTTGAATGCGATGGATCAAGCGTTGGAAAAGATGAGGTAGATGCTAAATTACCAGCTTGACTTTCTCCAAAACTTGGATGAAGAGGCAAGAAGGCGAATGGAGCAGCTGGAAGGGGATATCAACACCCTCAAATTCGGAATTACCGAAGAGCTTGGCAAATTACAAAAGGAACTGAAGAGCCCTAAGAAGGAATCTGAAGAAAGAATAGCCCATCTTGAAGATAAAATGGCCAAGATGAATAGTGATTGGAACCAATAGCTAAAGAAATAACTCAGCTTGCAACCAGAATTTCGATGAAGACGACAATCCAACAAAATTGGTATTTTGTATAGAAGCCATGCTGTAAATAAAGTTGTCAAAAATCCCTCACTGGAAGGCCATATGAACCTCCAGAAAGGTACTCGGCTAAGTATAGCTATACTCAAAGATGTATTAGAACCAGTGGCCCAACCACTGCCTTTATAATAATATACCATTATCTGTTTTTGTAAAAAAAAAAACATTTGGAATAATTCCTTAAAGCCCAAATAAAATTTCGAAGTATGTTACTTACTAAGTATTTCAATAGATAACTCCAGAGCATCTTTAGATCATAATTAGTCTTGGGTAGAAAGTCCATCTCCTTCTTTTTTTAATTTTTGTAGAGGTTCTAGTTGTTTTTGTCTATCTTCATCAAAAAACAGAAGATAGGTTGTACATGTAGATCAGCCCCAACCATTATACCCAGAATTGTTCCTTCTATTCAAAAACAGTCAGGGATGGAGGTCACTCTCCTCCTCCCATAGGAATTCTGAAAGATTAGTTTTCTATCCACCAAGCAAGGGAGTCTATTGTGATTTCTCACTCAATCATCCATATTTTTGCAGCTTCATTTATCAGCTTGATTAGAAAAACACTAGCCAACAATTCCTATACCCAGAAACAAATTTGTTTCTCAGTTCCCTTCAAAACTAGAGAGTCGCACATGTTCTCCCTCTTCAGAAAATGGTCACCAGACCCATTCCTCTTGCTTCCTCAACATCATCAGCATTTTACTTATGCTACTATAGTTAGATCATCATTAACCATATGATCCATGACATCACCATATTTTACATCCAATGGTAGACTATAATAAGTATATATGCATGTTACTTGCATGCTCTATCTTTCCGATATGCATTTCAACATATCTTTGTGCACCAAGCATTGTACCCATGTCTGCAGTGTAGACGAGTTCCACTTAATTATCTTTTGCATTGTCATGCATAGACCTACCCTTAGTTAATAGGGATTTACACTGCTTTAGCACAAACACGAGCTTTTGAACTTGCTCATGTCATTCCACTTCTTCCATGAGGTGCATTCTTAGTCCACATGACTTCTTTTATTTTACAAGGAGGGATTACCCCAGTAAGAATTTTTTCAGTTATGACAGGTCAAGTAGGTTGATCTCACCTACTTCCATAAGGCCTCTAGACATGGAGGATTGTACTCCCAATGCCAAATCCTTCATTTAATCAACACTTTTAATTAACATAGGCTTCATTAAGCCCACTTTTGGGCAACTCCTGCCACCTATTCAGTCAATTTTCCTTTTGGACTTAAGTATTCCTTAAAACAAGTTTATGCCATTTGCATCTAATTTTTATTATTAATGCCCCTCAGCATAATCCCACTTTTCTAGGTCTAGCTATCATTTCCCAAAATAAATTATAGGCTTCTTATGCCATAGTCTAGCATGATTCAATCTCATTGGGTAAAATCCAAACTAAATTTTAATTTGCATCCTTCTCCTCAAGGAACTTATGCAGAAAATTTGCATACAACAATGATACTCTCAATAGGCTCATATTAGCCTTGGTAAACTAGTCTCATGATTGTTCTCCAACCCATCCAAATGTGTGTTTGAATCATGCTCTGCTAGATAGGGTAGGGTAGGGTTCCCTCTCCCTTAAAGTTTTCTAAGAAAGATAAATCACTTGACTCTTTCGTGAGCCCTAGCATGCCAAGTGTTGTTTCCTACTCTAATACCACTTTGTAACACACCCAACCCATTAGGTATCCTTTTAAGGGATGGGGCATAAAATTTCCACTTTTCTCAATCATCTCAAATCCATGAAACTAGGATTACATCACCTTCGATTCGACGATGGTTTTCCAACAACTACAAATTTTGTCCAAATTCGAGTTATGGAACGCAAGTTATGGTCCTTCAAAGTTCTTTAGGCATTTACTGATTAGGGTCTTTCATCACCATGTGGCACCGACATGGTTACCTATCACCTGGCATGCCACCTTGTCATAGCATACAAAGACTTGGTCAACTAGGGTTGGATGTTTGTCTAGATCTTATTTGCCTATTAATTTAATTAAATGTATCAAAGGAGCACTTAGGATTATTAAGTTTGATAAATTCCTAATTTTCTAGACTTCATCAAGGTTCATCATCATGTTGTTATGAACATACCACCAAAACTCCCAAATGTCGAAGCTGTGGAGAGGGTTCCACCTGTATTATGCCTTTACGCAAATACAAGTAATTACATTACCCCACAATATAATTAATTATGTTTAATTTTTATTATAACATTGGAGTATGGGAAGGTAGGTTCGGGTCTTTGGCCCTTTTAACTTGTCCGTTCGATCAACCTAATCATCCAGAGTCCTGAAGCTCCAGACTCTTGGAGAGTTTTCACTTACACGTGAATGCGCATTAAATACTTGAATACGGACAGGTAAGTCAGGGCCTTCGGCCATTTTATCCCAAGCATTCCATCACTCAAAACACTCTGGATTCGTGAAGTTATGAACTCCAGTCAACCATTAGATCAAGCGTCCAAGATCCACGAGGCACACATTTGGCAGAAGAAAAGGGTGACACTTGGCCCAATCAACTAGTTACATGTGTCAAGGTCCATTTGACACATAAGGTTTGTGAAATTCATGAATTGGGGTGACATGTGGCACACCTACTATGGGTCCATGTCACCCTAGGTGATGTCATCATGACACATAACTTCGGCCTTTGGTGCTTCGGCGATATTCTCATTCACCAACATGTTGAACCTCCCAGAGTAGGACTTCACCAGAGTACTTTAAGCTATCCTTTCACTAGTTGATCCGACCGTCAGGAGAGGTTCCCAATGGATTCCCTAGATCAATGACTCGCGTTAACTCAAGAGTTTGGTGTTTGATTTTTCTATCTGTTTAGCACATTTTCTCTCCTAGAGTAGGTCAACTCTGAATGACCATGATTTAGATCCACCAATCAGGGGAGATCCTAAATAACCTCATATCTACGACTCACATTACTTTGCGACCGAGAAGTGGATCGAGGTTTAACAAGGGGATGAATCCCACGATAATGAGTAAATGACCGCCAAATTTTGGCCCACCATCAAGCTACCAATTCAACAAGTCGTCTTTGGCACATTTAGTACACTACAATGTTCATTCACCCTGGAGATCCGGACTCTTGGAGTCTCGAATGGCTTATCTCCTTTTTTAGTGTAGAGGAGGGTTCCAAGGTCCTGGTCCTATGGAACTTTTTCAAGCTCCAATGGCTACACTCCTAACTCTTAGCCGAAATTTGGTTAAGACCTTGGGCATGAATCTGTGGTCACTTGGACGACAGGTTTGAAGGAAGTTCCCTTTGTTTATAGAGCTCAAATTCCACAACAGAAAAGGAAATTCAACGAAATCAACAGGACTGAGGTAGTCCCATAGATTCTATCTCGACTCTATGTTTGTGGATTTGGTCCTTGAGTAATCCCTTAAGGATTTTACCAACCAAAATAGGGGCCACAGTCTTATGTCCCCAAATCCAATTAAAGAGCCCATTGCTGGTAGTTCTCCTTTCTCTTGAAACCATCATTGCATCATATTACACATTTACCTTTGTTTATATACCTATATTCCTCATTCACACAAAAAACACAGATAGGGATTTACTTTCTTTGTCCTAGAGTATTAAAAGGTAATTATATTCAATTGTGAAAAGCATGCACTAAACTTGTCATCCTACCAAAACCCAAAAGCAGGAGTTTACAGTTGAAAACAAGCATTCAATCATGCATTTCATTTCAAGTACGCAGGGTATATGAAATACTTATCTATTACAAGTTGCATCCATCCAACTGACTGTGGGTGTTCGCGTTTCCACCCAACCATAGGCTCAGAGGCATTCACTCTTAGCACTCTCACCACCCCCGTGCAAATCCATGATATCACTAGGGAAACTTCTCTGTGTTTCTCAAGTCTTCTGCAAATTCGAAGGGATCCTCTCTCTGTCACAGCCTCTGCAAGGTTTATCAGATACTCTTTCAACATCAAGCTCATGACCTTCTTCTCAAGTCAAGGATGGATCTCTGGTCTATTAAACCAACAACAAACAATTCCTTTGTCTTCAGAACTCCATGTGTCTGGAAATAATAAAAATATCCCTTCTTCCCCACTGAGATCAGGGCCTCCATGGGATTTAATAGATGCCTTCCCAATTGGATTTCCTATGTGCAAGAGAGTACATTCGCAACTACATTGTCCCTCAATGCCCTCTCCTTCTAGCATCAGTTTCTTTCTAGCTAGCACCAATCCTACGACCTTATTTTTCTCCAGTATGGGCTTTAGGTCTTCTATGCTCCAGTTCAGGACTTTTCCACGAGTTCCCTGATCTTTCTATTGCACGTGCTCGTGCATTCTTTTCAGCAATTCTCTTCCTCAGAGACCAAATTCCTCCTTTGTTTCTCCCTGTAGTGAGAACAACTTCTTATTTCAGTTATTCTTTTGAACTAGAGAGCCTCACGCGCTCTCCTCTTTCTCTGGTGTTTTTCTTCTCTTAGCATATCCAAGTTGCACACCCTCCCGTGGGCATGGTCTCCTTCTCATCTTTTCATGTGTATTCTTGCACGCCTTTTTCCTCCCTACGAAGGTTATGGACTTGTCCTATTCCTTCTGTCAGAAGGAACTCGGGTCAATCTGGGCCTACATGAAGTTGCACTCTATGGTACTTTGGGCTAACATTTTTCTATCTCCTTAGCCAGACCCTCCATGCTTCCATTCATTGGGGTAGTTGATTGTTCAATCATCGATGCTTTCTCATAAATTGATTTTTCTTGGAATCAAGATGAGGCTCATTTTTTCAACAAAGAGAATTGGGTCATTTTGACATAATGAACCCTCTCTATAGTTTCCTCACTCTTTCCTCTAGTGATATCATGGCCAGTACTTCAAGGCTTCACCCCCACAATCAGTTTTTGGCAATCTAAACAATAATACATTTACATTGTTCACATGCCATAGCATGGTAATCATAAATAATGATTAATTACGAGTTGGGGGAAACAGGGGTATTACATCGCAAATGCACTAAATTTGGTGATCTCTCTAATATATCTGGAGGTTTATATAATTGGTGGTTTATTTAAGTTTGGCGGCAATTTCGCTAAATTTGGAAAAGTTTTTAATTTATCTAAAGGTTTCTATAGTTGGTGGTTTCACTAAGTTTGGCGACAGTTTAGCTAAATTTGGTGAAGTTTTTTAATTTATCTTGAGGTTTCTATAATTGGTGGTTTTTCTAATTTTGGCAACGGTTCCGCTAAGTTTGGCATATTTTTTAATTTATCTGGAGGTTTCTACAGTTGGTGGTTTCGCTAAGTTTGACGATGATTCCACTAAATTTGGCATATTTTTTAATTTATCTGGAGGTTTCTATAGTTGGATGTTTCATAAGTTTGGTGACAGCTCCACTAAATTTGGAAAAATATGAATTTTGAATTTCCTACCCCCTCTCTATTCGCAAGTTGGGTTTTGAGGATAAAATTTGCAGGCTCATATCTCAGGCTTCCAACCTCCTTTTCTCGAGCAATTTTTTTTTCATTTGGGATAATGTTTCATGCTCTTCACACTGGTGTAGACCATTTATGATTTTGGTGTATCAATTTTCTAGAATTTGCATAATTTCACAGGCGACACTGCGTAGTTCTCATTTTGATAACTTCAAAGGCTCATATGTTTTGCATACAACATTGAATCGAGGTGATTTTTTTTTTGAAAGTGCATGATTTTTTGTGTACTTCGAAGTGGTGTTGTTTATTTCACTTGATATTGTTTCAAAATTATACTTTCAGCACCTACTCATTTTTTGAGGGTTTGTAAAGCCATTGAAGTCAAGTCCACTTAGTGTTCTCCTGCTAGTGTCAATTGTAACCTCACTAATATAAAGTGATAAATCATTTTTCTTGGGGGGGATCCTTGATTTAGTGATTCATGGGGGGTCTCTTAGTGTGATTGTGCTTGTGCATTTTTTTCTACTCGTGTTCTTTTTTCCTTCACAAATGGGTAACTTTAAATTTCCATTGCTAACACCATACAATTACAACACATGGCATCAAAATGCATGGAATGCCTTAACTCAACAAGGATATACACCTTATTTTGAACAATAGGTAACCAAACTCACATATGATAAAGAAAAGGTAATCTGGTTGAAAGAACAAACAAAATCTCTTGGTTTTCTTAGGAGTCTAGTTTCTCTTGATATAATGTCTCAACTTGATGATGGTTGTACAAATTCACATGATGCATGGGAAAAATTAAAAACTCTCCATGGGACAACTAATGAAGTTCGAGAATATCAACTTGATAATTAACTAATGAGTCTTGATCCTAAGTCTTTTGAAAACACCTAGGATTATGTAACAAAGGTTAATGACCTAAGATCCCAATGTAAATCATGTGGTGTAGAGAAAAAGGACATAAACTTGGACCTAAATATGTTGCATTTGTTTCTATCTTTCAAACTCATAGGTTGACTATGGGGTATGCATATACAATGCCTTTTTTTTCTTCCTTTTCAAAGATGTTAATGCATGAGCAGGGGAAGCTTATTTCCATGAGTGTCCTTAAGCCATATTAGTCTCAGGATTTATTGGTTGGTAAACTAAAGCGACACACAAATTCAAGGAAAATTAGACAAGAAACAAAACAATTCCAGGAGGAAGTCAGAGAAAGATCAAGCACGATCATTGTTTGCCCCAAAAGCAAACTCCAATTCTCTTCTTCAAAGGGGAATTCTCAAAAGAAGGATATGCCAACTTGTATTTACTGCAAGGAGGTTGGTCATGAGGAACATTCTTGTCATAAGAAGCAAATCAATGAGTTGGAACATCTTCTAAAAAGAACAACATTAATATTTATTCTTCACATCAATCCTCTACTCCCTTTTCCAGATCAGGAAAAAGAAAAGCAATTGCACTTGTTTCTACTACAGATTCTTCTCAGCAATGGATTCTTGACTCGGATGCATCAAATCACGTGGGTTCTATCAAAGAATGGTTTTATTTGTTGGAGCCTTGTTCAATGCCCCACATTATCATTGGGGATGAATCTCCTGCAAATGTCATTGTTAAATTTTTTGTTGGTGCTAGCACTAGTACTTTTGAGGATGTCTTCTATGTGCATAATATGTAATCCAACCTTCTCTCAATCTATCGAATTTCCAAGAATGGAAGAAATTTGAGTTCACTCCAGATTTAGTCACCATCAAGGATCTTGAAGATAATGCACTTCTTGCAGTTGGTAAGGTTGATCATGAGTCTCACATGTATGATTTATCTCATTTTGTACCTCATTCTCATTCTGATGTTTTTTTCACACATTCAGATTCTGTGAGCAAGCTATGACATGAGTGGTTTGGCCATCTCAACTTTCTCTATCTTCAACAACTAAGCATGCAGGATATGCTCACAGGTCTTCCTCATATAAATTTCTCATATGGAGTTTGTCTGGGTTGTGCCTTGGGAAAGCATCCTAAGGACAAGTCCTTGAGTTGGTTCACAGTGATGTGGCAGGTCCATTTCCATCCTTGTCTTTCAGAAAGGCTCACTACTTGATCACTTTTATTGATGACTTTTATAGATACACCTAGGTCTACTTTCTTTAATGGAAAGGAGAAGGAGAATATGTGAACCACCACTTTGAACAATTTTTCACTCTTGAAGGGATAGATCTTCAACATATTTTCTCCTATACACCTTAGCAGAACAATTTGGAAGAGAGAAGAAATAGGTCCCTGAAAGAGATGGTTGGTTGCATGATCCATGCACTCTCCCTTACATCTGAACATTGGGTAGAAGCTATCAATTGTAGTTCTCATATTAAAAACATAGTTATGCATAAGGCATTGAAGGGTATCACTCCCTTTGAATCTTGTTGTGGCAAGAAACCTGTTGTGCAACACTTCTAAGTTTTTGGCTCCCCGGATTGGGCACACATTCCTTTGGAGAAGCGCGAGACCTTAGAATCTCGCCTTACATATTTGTTGGTTACCCCAATGGTGTCAAATGATATTGGCTCTTATATCCTGAGACACATGAGCTCTTCATTGAGCATAGTGTGCAATTTGAGGAAATCTCTCATATCTCATCCTCTCATCTCCCTTCCTCCACTGCAAATTCAGATAGTGACTCGGAGGATTTTCCTCCAACTACCTCTTCTCGTTGAGTTGATCATGGGATTTCATCCTCCTCCTCATGGAGTTTAGATTTTGAGGACGAATATTCTCCTCCTTCATCCCCTACCATGCCTTGTTGGGATCATCATACACTTGAGTCTATAGGCACTCTTGTTGGGGATCCTTCTGATACTCAAAGGACTTGGTCACAACATCATGATACTCTGCATTCCTACATTGCCAAAGCTTTAGATCCATAGTCCTTTCATGAAGCATCAGGTATTGTTGAGTGGGATTTGTAGATTTTAACCTTGTACAATAATTTACTGCAAACAAATTTTCAATAAAAGAACAGAAAATATACAATGGAAAATACACACATTACACAAATATTTTTCCCCTGGAAACGCAGACCAGGAAAACCATCATATTTTATATTCATCCATAGTGATACATTGTTTACAATACAATATACATATAGGAGACACTAACATCCAAACCCTAACCCAATGACCTGGATTAGTTAACAACCCTAATTCCTTAACCGAAAATAATAAACCATTGAAAAAAACCATGTGCCGAAAAATCACCCAACAATGGACATGAAAATCGAGGCAACATGTAAAACAAGGTAAAAATGTGACATGTTTTCCAAGGAAAAAACAAATTCTCGGGGGCGAAGTCCCCGGACCCCTGAAGGTGGGGCCTAGCACCCCCCCCTAAAACCCCCCTGTGCGCCTGACGCAACGTAGCAGACACTATAGCTAGTCGTGCAAAGAATATAACACATACCCAAAATTCTACCACTTGTTGTTTTATTTGCATATAAGGGGTTACAGGGTTACATAGTCAACAATCCAGGGCAACAATTCCCATGGATCCTCTACACTAAGAGAACTTCTCAATGCTCATAGATTTTGTTAATAAATCTGCAACATTCTTCAAAGTGTCCACCTTCATCAGCAACACTTTCTTTTCTTTAACCATGTCTCTCGCAAAGTGATATTGAATATCAGTATGATTTGTCTTTGAATGATAAGTTGGGTTCTTCGCCTGAAAAATTGCACTCTGACTGTCACAATCTATCCTTACAACTTCTTGTACCAACCCAATACCTAAACACAATCTTTGTAACCATATTGCTTCCTTACTTTAATGAGTTGTGGCCATGTATTCAACTTTCGTAGTTGAAAGTGCCACTACAACTCGTCTTTTTCTCATCCAACTGATTGCTCCTCCAAACAGATTAAAAACATACCCACTTGTAGATATCCTATGATCCATATCTCCAGCCCAGTCTACATCCACAAAACCATGTATTTCTAACACTTTGTCCAATCCTGGTATTCCTTGGTAGCACAATCCATAACTAGCAATGCCACGCAAATGCCTGCAAATCCTTTTTACTTGTGTCCAATGCTCCTTCCCTGGTTTTGACATATAGCTACTCAAAACTCCCACTACATGTGCAATGTCTGATCTAGTACATACCATTGCATACATCAAACTTCCAACTGCACTCACATATGGAACACGAGACATGTCCTCCTCCTCTTCCTATGTCTTGGGACATTGATTCGTAGATGTCTTTACACCAATAAGAATAGGGACCTTGACAAGTTTTCATTCCTTCATATTAAACCTCTACAATATTGTCTCGACATATTTTATTTTATTTAACCATAGTTTCCTCTTTTTCCAATCTCTTTTAATTTCCATGCCCAAAATGAAATTTGAAGCACTGAGATCCTTCATGTCAAATTTAGAGGACAACTGATTTTTCACATCCTGGATAATCTCCTTGTTGTTTCCTATCAACAACATCTCATCCACATACAAGACCAAATAAATCAAATGATCACCAATTAATTTAAAATACACAGAGTGATCCTCTTTGCTTCTTATGAAGCCAAGTCCCATCATATAAGTATCAAATTTTTGATACCACATCCTTGGTGATTGTTTTAAACCATATAGGGACTTTTTCATCTTGCATACTAGCTCCTTCTTTCCCTTAACAACAAAGCCTTCTAGACGCTTCATATAGATTTATTATTCTAGATCCCCATGTAGGAATGTTGTATTCACATCCATCTGTTCTACTTAAAAATCAAATGCAGCAACAACAGATAACAAAAATCTTATAGAAGTTAACTTGGCAACAGGAGAAAAAGTCTCACCAAAATAAATTCCCTCAACCTGGGAATAACCCTTTGCTACTAACTGAGCTTTGTATTTCTCCACTTTTCCTTCTACATTTCGCTTCTTTTTAAATACTCACTTTCTGCCAATGGGATTTCTTCCAGTCGAAAACTCCACTAGATCCCAAGACTCAATCTTATCCAAGGCTGCCATTTCTTCATCCATGTCCTTTTTCCAGAGCTTTCCATCCTCTGAATCCACTGCCTCCCTGAAAGTTCTAGGATCATCATTATTAATAGACAAAGAAAAATTTGAATGGAAATCAGATGGAGTATACCTTTTCAGTAGCCTTCTTTCTCGAACCGATATCCTCAATACAGGAGTATGAGGATCTTCTTCTTTTGAACATGTTCTTCTGTGGAGTCTGATTCATCATCCTTTAAATCAAACTCTATTTTCTCTGATAATTCATTACTTGGTAGGACTTCAAGTTTAACATCATCCTTCATTTCTATAATTGCCACATCTCATCTATACACAACCTTCTTAGTTTCTAGGTTTCAAAGCTTATAACCTTTGAGACCATATTTATACGCAATAAATATACACTTTTCAACCGTCTTATCTAGCTTAATCTTGTTTTCCTTTGGAACATGAACATAGGCCTCATAGCCAAATACCTTGAGATGTGTAAGAGAAGGTTTCTTACCAGTCCATACCTCTCATGGAGGCTTGTCATCCAACGCTGATGAGGGTGATCTTATGACCAAGTAACATGTAGTACCCACTGCCTCTGCCTAGAATTCTTTCCCTAACCCGACACCACTGAGCATGCACCTTTCTTTTTCCATCAATGTCATTTTCATCCTTTCTGCAACTCCACTCGGTTGAGGTGTATATGGCATAGTCTTCTTCCTTTCTATACCACACTTTTTACAGAATTCTTCAAATTCATTCTCGTAGAACTATCTGCCATTATCTATCCTCGACACTTTAATTCTTTTCTCTGTTTGATTCTCAACAAGAGCCTTAAACTCTTTAAACCTGTCAAAGACTTCATATTTCTTCCTGAGGAAATATATCCAATTATTCCTCAAGAATTCATCTATAAATGAGACATAGTACACGTATTTTCCCAATGATGGAATCGACACAGGTCCAAACACATCACTGTGAACTAGCTATAAAATTCCTTCTTCCCTCGTTGCACTAGAGGGGAATCTTACCCTATTCTTCTTCCCATATACACAATGTTCATAGAAATTGAAATCCAGATAGCAGTTAGACATACCTTCAACCATAATTTTACCATGTAGTAGTCGAAGACCCTTCTCTCTGATATGCCCAAGTCTTTGATGCCACAGCATAACCTTTTCTCCAAAGACTGTAGGAGTTCTTTCTTCTTCAAATCCAATATCAGGAAAAATGAAACTATTGCACCCATCACTAATAGTTCTTCCTTGCCTCTTATACATACTTCCAAACCGAACTCCCTTCAGCAGCACCATTGATCCTCGAACCATCCTACAGGGTTCCTTTTCAAATATTGTTTTTACCCCTGCATTGTCCACTTGTCTTACAGAAATCAAATTTTTGGCCAATCCTGGGATGTGTTGAACACTAGGTAGTGTTCTAATCCTTCCATCTATGAGCCTCAACTTGACTTTTCCTCGACCTATTATTTTGGTTGTCAAGTCATCACCTAGGAAAACATTACCTCCATCATACCTTTCATATTCACAGAACCACTTCCGGTGGGGATTCATATGAAACAATGCACCTAAGTCAACCAAATATGTCACATGATCTACATGTGTGCTTGAAGAAGCCAAGTACACATCCCCTCCTTCTTCCTTGGAGGTCTTTTCTTCTGTAGAAGGAGATTATTCATATCCCTTATTTTTCTCAACTTTGGATCTACACTGCTTCTTGTAGTGCCCTTCTTCTCCACATCTCCAACATACCTTTACAAACTTTTCGGGAGACTTAGATCTTCCCTTAGACTTAGATCTCCCACTTGAGGACTTAGATCTATTTATTTCCTAGGAGCATCCTCTTGCAAATAATGCATATGTTCTCTATCCTTCCATGTTATTCTGTATCATATCCTCTGACAACAAGGATGAGACCACTTCATTAAACTTCAAGGCAGTTGTATTACTACCTATGGCCACAACCAGACTATCCCACGAGTTTGATAAAGAGCACAGTAAATGGATACACTTATCTTCATCTGAAATTTTAATCTCAACAAACACTAACTGACTTACCATGGTATCGAAGGCATTCAAATGCTCTACCACTGAGTCTCCATCTCTAATCCTCGGATTATAAAACTTATTTCTTATGAATAGTTTATTTACTAGGGACTTAGACAGATACAACTTTCCCAACTTATGCCATAAATATTTTGTTGTATTTTCCTCTGACACATTCAATAATATTGAATATGAGAGACACATTCGAGTTGTTCTCTTCACCTTCCAATCCAACTTTTTCCAATCATCTTTTGAAGTTCTTGTAGGTGCAGTACCTGGATCCACTGCAATCCATTGATCATTGTCCACCAATAGATCTTCCATCTTGAGCTTCCACACCTCAAAACGTTTCCCATAAAATTCTTGATCTTTATTTTCTAACTGCTCGGCATTTCTTTTCACCTGAAAAATCAATACCACAAATCTCCCACAGTAACAAGGCTTATCACAGTCCTGAGCCAAACCCTTGACCAAAAAGGCGTCCCCCTAAAGCCAACAAAGCTCTGATACCAAATGTAGATTTTAACCTTGTACAATATTTTACTGCAAACAAATTTTCAATAAAAGAACTGAAAAGATACAATGGAAAATACACACATTAAACATAGATTTTTCCCCTGGAAACCCAAACCAAGAAAAACAACATATTCTATACTCACTCATAGTGATACATTGTTTACAATACAATATACATATAGGAGCCAACGGCATCAAAAACCCTAACCCAATGGTCTGGAATAGTCAACAACCCTAATTCCTTAACCGAAAATAGAAAACCATCAGCAAAAACCATGTGTCGAAAAACCTCCCGACAATGGACACAAAAATCGAGGCAACACAAAAAATGAGGAAAAAATGCGACGTGTTTCCAGAGGAAAAACAAAATTCTTGGGGGCGTTGCCCCCAAACCCCTAGGCGCAGTGTAGCAGACACTAGAGCTAGTCCTACAAAGAATATAACACATACCCAACAGGATTTAGAACAAAATTTGGGACCTTGTTCCACTTCCTATGGGAAGAAAATTGGTTTGGTGTAAGTGGATCTATCAGACCAAATTTGCAATGGATGGATTAGTTGACAAGAGACCAATGAGCCAACATCCACATATTGATGGTTACCAATATGGATTAGTTGAAAACATTGATGGTTACCAATGATCCAACATCCACATATTAATGTATTGAAGATTATGCATATGCATAATTGATTTTCATGTCATTGTGCTTCGAGGAAGAAAACCAAATTGAAAATGTACACATCTATACAAAATGAAAACAAAGCTACAACTGAAAATTACTAACAAATTGGTGGAATGTTATACATCTTACAAATTGGTATCCCTATCTCCCTCATTGTTATTATCCTTGCAACCAAGTATACCCTAGAGGTTTGTGTGATGAAGAAATCAACATAATGAGACTATGTTTGAACCTTTAAAATATGCAAATTGTTACTGGAGTAAAAAAAATTAGACCCTACTACCAAAAAAGACTAGTAAAGCCATTTTAGGAAATAATTGACATCATAGGAGTCACACTAGAATTCTAGTAAAGCATTACTAAGTCATATACATGAAATTTAATTTTAGTAATATATATTTTGGTATAAATATTAATAAATAGGGGCTAGGGAATTTAAAATTATGTGGGAGCATATAATTTTGACCAATCATATAATGTTTTTCTATAAATTGTTAAAATTTTCATAAGGGACTATTAAAAATTATGAATGGATTTACAACTAGGGGACAAGAAATATGAGGATGTGATACACTCTAAAAATAGGAGCAATTTTATAAGTTCATCAAAACATGTGTTTGGAATGTTTTTTACTAAGTGACCCCCCTAATAGACATAATTTCAAAACTAGGTGAATCACACGAGGTAGTCAAGTTTTATAGCAAAAATGGGATAATTGTGTACCTTTCATTTAAGCAAGCTAATATTGAATTATCTGCCATTGTATTTTTAAATTGGAGAGATGTAATCTTTTATGGCTAGCACTTTATTCATTTGTATGAATCTTGAATATCATAGGTTGTAGAAATTAGATGTTCAATAAGCATATTAAGCATATTTGTGTGTAAAACATCATCGTCATGTTTAATATGATCTTGAGGATGGCATATATGGGGTTAAATGTATATGTAACAGGGTAATTGTATATGTAATAGGGGTCAACCTAATGAAGATCATATATATGCAATGAGTGAGAATATGAATATATAGAGATCGATATAGTCATTATGGAGAGGAACATGTGATTTGGATATGTGAATGTATTGAAGTAGTTGGACTAGTTTCCCTTATTCTATGAGTTATTATGTAACTAATCTCTATTATCATTTTTGGAGTTGTGCTCCACATTCACATCTTGTGTACATTATCTGTACTTTGGTTTATTATGCAATCTTCAGTATTTGGTACAAACATTTAGTATCAAAGAGGACAATCCTTGGGTTTGGCTCCTTCAAACAAGCCATCTTACCATTTTCATTCTATTTTTGTAGGGAAATTTTCAAGGATCAAAGTTTCCAAGATGAAAAGAAGACAACGTGAAGTACATCATGTCAAAATTTTAGATTCTAGGTCACTATAATTTCAGAGTTACAAGGTGTGGAAGTCACGTTTTTTTACTAGTCTTAAAAATAGTCTCAAATGGATTTTTTTGGTAAAACAATTGAGACATTTTGAGCTCACCATTGAGTCCAAAGCAGCTGAGATAGCCAGATTTTCCTTTCATTTTGTTCTAGTTGGACACCGGAGGCTATATCTATGAGGTTTTGAAGCCGAAGGGTTGTTGCTAGATCCAGCTGGGAGCCACAATTTCAGATCATTTTGTGTAAAATCTAACCATGCCATCGCGCTCAAAAGATCTGAAAACACTAAGATCGACTGTACATTCATTGATTTTGTGCAAAGTTTTTCAAAGAGGCAAAAATAATTTCCGGGGGAGTTGTACGATCCCCCAATGCACACTTGCACTTGGTCACAATTGCACTAAATTGTATGGTTTCTCTAATTTATCTAGAGGTTTCTACAATTGGCAATTTCTCTAAGTTTGGCAGCAGTTTTCCTAATTTTGAAAAAAAAATTAATTTATCTGGAAGTTTCTACAGTTGGTTGTTTCGGTAAGATTGGCGACAGTTAAACTAAATTTGGCAATTTTTTTTAATTTATCTGGAGGTTTCTACAGTTGGTGTTTTTTCTAAGTTTGGTGACAATTCTGCTAAATTTGGCAGAGTTTTTAATTTATCTAGAGGTTTCTACAGTTGGCGGTTTCGCTAGTTTGGAAGCAGTTCCACTAAATTTGGTGGAATATAAATTTTGAATTTCCTACCCACTCTTCATTCACAGGTTGGGTTTTAAAGACAAATTTTGTAGGCTCACATCGCGGGCTTCCGGACTCCTTTTCTCAAGCAATTTTTTTTTTCATTTAGGTTAATTTGTCATGCTCTCCACACTAGTGTAGATAGTTTTTGATTTTGGTGCACCAATTTTCTAGTATTTACATATTCTCACAGATGACACTACTCAGTTCTCATTTTGGGAACTTCAAAGGCTCATATCTTTTGCATATGATCTTGAATCGAGGTGATTCTTTTTTTGAAAGTGCATGATTTTTTGTACGCTTCGAACTGGTATTGTTTATTTCACTTGATATTGTAACAAATTGTACTTTTAGGACATACTCATTTTTTGAGGGTTTGTAAAGGCATTGAAGTCAAGTCCACTCATCATTCTCTTGCTAATGGTAATTGTAACCACATTAATATAAAGTTCCAACTCATTTTTCTTGGGTGGGGATCCTTGATTGAGTGACTCGTGGGGGGTCTCTTGGTGTGATTGTGTTTGTGCATCTTTTTCTACTCGTACTTTTTCTTCCTTCACAAATGGGTAACTTTAAATTTCCATTGATAGCGCCATACTACTACAACGCATGGCATCAAAATGCATGGAATGCCTTAATGCAACAAGGATATACACCTTATGTTGAACAAAAGGTAACTAAACCCACATATGATAAGGAAACGTTACTCTGAATGATAGAACAAACAAAATCTCTTCGTTGTCTTAGGAATCTAGTTTCCCTTGATATAATGTTTAAACTTGATGGATGTACAAATTCACATGATCCATGGGAAAAATTAAAAACTCTATATCGGACAATTGATGAAGTTAGGGGATATCAATTTGACAATGAACTAATGAGTCTTCATCCTAAGTCTTTTAACAACATCCAATATTATGTAACAAAGGTTAATGACCTAAGAGCCCAATGTAAATCATGTGGCATAGAGAAAAAGGACATACAACTTGTCTTAACCACTCTCTCTAAACTTGGACCTAAATATGTTGCATTTATTTCTAGCTTTCACACTGATTATTTAGAATGGTAGATTTCCATTTTTTATTTGGCTTAGCTTGTACGGTGGATCATATGGGCTTTGCCTACTCAAATAGTCGATGAAAATCAATGGAAATAGGGTGGGAGATGCTCAAACTCTCAAACAAACAGTCAAAATCAAGTTTATTTTTTTCTAGATTGTAAAAACATACTTTAAAATTACCTTTCATCATCCCATTTTTATATGTATTCACCATCTATTTTATCATTCAAATTTTCTTAAAAGCATATATATTAACAACTCCATGAATCTAATTTTATCTAATAAATATGCCATAAATTTATAATATGTTACTATTAACAATTGAATTACTTAATAGTAATTATTAAAGAAAAGGTGAGAGTTGTTAACAAGAAATGTATAGATTAATATAGAAATGTTTGATGCCTATTGTGAGTCATATCATCATGTATAAATGTATTTTCAACGTGGTCCATGTGATGGATAAATGTTTGATCTTCCAATTTCTTTTTCCACTGAAAGTTAACCCCAAGTGACTCTACCATATTTGAACCTATGATTTATGGCCTCGAACATGCATATAATTGAGCTAAACATTGAGGCTCCTTGATTGATCTATTTAATCACAAAAATTTATTTAATTCTAAACGGAAAAATTATTGATATCCTAAATTAAAAATATGTCTTGCCACCAAGAAAGTCAATCTAATTCTCGATCTAAATTGATGTTGATCAATACTAGGCATTTATATATTGAGATTGACCAAAATTGAAGTTCTTATTGATCACCTAAAAATCCATCATGTAATTGTTTAATGGGGAGCCAAATAATTATCATCTCAAATACAACTTACCCCAATCAAATTGACCAAAATTGAGGTAATATTTGACTTAGTATATCAACCTAAATTGAGTTTTATTTTTTGAGTTTTCTAAATTCTTCCTTAATTAAGTTAGATACTAGCATTAGCATTAGCATTGCATGGATAAATCTTGATGCAAAATTATCCCTAGCTCAAATTTGTACATTTCTGTAATATCTTTATTTGTCCCCAATTCAAATTTGCAGCTTGGTTTGTCAATCTGTCATTATCTGATTTATAATATCGTTGAAGTATTATCCACTTCATTGTGGAGTCATTTCGTGTGCTACCTTTCAAAATTGTTTAAGTTTCTAAACCTCAAAACTTTATCCTCACTTCCATTGCCATTTCTAGTTCATTAAAGCCATGAATTTTTTAAGATTATTTATGATTACCCCAATAAAATTTTAATTTTGGATAACGCGGAATAAGTAAAATTCACTTTGATGGGATGATATCTTGTAGTGGGGTCATCAAATAAGATTGAGATATATTGAATACCTCAATTCCATAATATTATTTAATAGGTGTTATCTAATTGTTCTACATTTTTTCCCTCCTCGTCGAAATCCGACAACATAAATCCACACGAGATCACTACTTTTTGTTGTTTAAATTGCATTTATGAATGTAGAAATGGATTCAGCATGCTGAAAACCTCTAGAGCACTTGGATTATACATATTTAACCACTTAAATCTGCAAATCCAACAATATCTCTCCGGATTTCGGGCAAATATCCCCGGGAAAAAAAAATGTCTGGAAAAGAGAAAAAACATAGCACATTTAGACTACGAATTACTTAATATTATAATTTTTTGGGGTACTATGTTAAATTAAGGTCCATATTTTATACAATATAGTCTCAATAGTATTCCAATATAGTCTCAATGTTGATCCATGGGACGATATCTTGTGGTCATCAAATAAGATTGAGATAGCTTGAATATCTGAATTCCATAATATTGTTGAACATTATAACTTTTGGGGTACTATGTTCCATTGAGGTTCATATTTTATATAATATGGTCTCAATGGAATTCCAGGATAATCTCAATGTTGATCCATGGGACAATATCGTGCAGTGTGGTCATTAAATAAGATTAATATTGAGATAGATTGAATACCTAAATTCCATAATATTACTTAATATTATAATTTTGGGGGTATTATGTTCCATTGAGGTCCATCTTTTATATAATATAATTTCAATGGTATTCCAAGATAGTCTCAATGGTATTCCAAGAGATCTTATTGTATGTTGGTCCATCTTTTATATGATATTGTTTCAATGATATTTCTGGAGATCTTATTATATGTTTATGATATATGTTTCATGAACAAGCAAAGTAAATTATTATATGTTATAGCATTCATTGATAAAAAAAAATCATCGATAAAACACAATTCTGCCAATAAGCAATCGTGGTAAGTGTATCCAATTAAACAATCATTGAACATATTGTTTCAAACTTCCAACAACATAACTTAACTATGTTGAGGAAAATGTTGGACCTTGGATTTAAAAGCCGAACAAACGAAATGAGCAGAATAGAAGCCAAGTTTCTGCTAGTAATAAAACCTAGGAGATCTTTCAAGGAAAAAAAGCCGCCTTAACACAAACACAGTGAATCCACAACTTTGCACAAAGGATCAAGCCTAATATAGGCAGTTTATAAACCCTAGAACCTATGCATGTCTAAAAAACATGCAATATGAAATGACATTTGTTGGCAAACAAAAACATGCAATGGAAACATTTGTTGGTAAATAGAAATCTTGCATCTGCAATGACATTTTTTTCTTTCTAAAAACCCAAAAAACAACTGATATTTTTAAAAGGAGAAAAGCAAATTTGGACCCCATTCAACATGATACTTGAGAATGAAAGCTCATGTCCAAATCCATAACTGTCACGTTTCAAAAACTTGGTATTCTTGCTTTCTTCTCAAATAATTTGAGATAGGTATTTTTGTTTTCTTCTCAAATAACTTTTATGTTGTGGAATGAACATCGAAGACAATGATGGAATGTTGACAATCCATCAACCCAAATGAACTTTGTTTGAAATTCGCCTATGATCGTGAAGGGTGCAGGCCGTCCTCTTGTGATAATTGTATGTCACAAATCAAGTATTAAATTCATGTGGAAGTGGCATTGATATGACCTACAAGGCCAAAATGAGTCAATGTTAAGAGTGAAATAATCACCATGATGAGTGTACACATTCCCTCGATGACCATCTCGGATATAACAACACATTCCAAAGACAATGATGGAAGACAATGAACATCGAAGACAATGATGGAATGTTGACAATCCATCAACCCAAATGAACTTTGTTTGAAATTCGCCTATGATCATGAAGGGTGCAGGTCGTCCTTTTGTGATAATTGTATGTCACAAATCAAGTATTAAATTCATGTGGAAGTGGCATTGATATGACCTACAAGGCCAAAATGAGTCAATGTTAAGAGTGAAATAATCACCATGATGAGTGTACACATTCCCTCGATGACCATCTCGGATATAACAACACATTGGCATTCAATCTGCAAGTTGGATTACCACCCTTCTATGGCCATCACGCGGTGGTCCCTAGTTGAACCCTAAATGAGTGTGAACTTTCACAATGACCATGTGGAATATAGCACATTGACATTCGGCCTACAATTTGGATGACCACCCTTCTGTGACCATCAGGTGGTGAACCCTAGTCAAACCCTAAACGAGCGTGAACTCTTTCTTCATGTCAAGAGGTCATAGAGGGTAACCTTTGGGTGTAAAAACCACCAATCTTTGAAACAAAATATAAAAGGAATAAATCAAGATACACATGCATATATAAAGGAAGCTTGTTAGGGGTTGATAAAAGAATGTCAAAATTAATTTGATTTTGGAAATGTGTTTTGAAGTGCAAGCATGTGTTGTTGATAGATTTTGGGCATACAAGTTTAGTCTCCCTGTGATTTAGATATTTTAAAAATGAACAAGTGCATTTTGTCTTTAACACATCTAACTTTAAAAATGAATTAAGTAAAGCATTGTGTTGGAGACAGGATGCATTGTTTTTGTAGTGATATAACAAACATTGTAACACTACAAAAGCTTGCAATTTATTAACTTAAGCCTTACTTTGGCATTTCAAGCAAAGCATTAACTGTCATTTTTCCAATAAAGGCATAAATTTGTTTAAATTGTTTAACCATACCTACAATATAGAGAAAGAAAATCCAAATAGTAAGATCCACAAGTTTAGACAAAAATTCATTGTATTTACACGATGCATTGTTTGTGTAGCGATATAACAAACATTGTAACACTACAAAAGCTTGCAATTTATTAACTTAAGCCTTGCTTTGGCATTCACTGTATTTTTGCTTATAGAGGTAGAAATGATCATGTCAAAACTAATAGACATTGCCTCCAATGGAAAAGCCCTGCTTTGGCATTTCAAGCAAAGCATTAACTATCATTTTGCCAATAAAGGCATAAACTTGTTTAAATCATTTAACCATTCCTACAATATAGAAAAAAATAAAATATAAATACTAATCTCCACAAGTTCAATTTATTAACTTAAGTCTTGCTTTTGCATTTCAGGCATAAACTTGTTTAAATCATTTAACCATTCCTACAATATAGAGAAAAAGAAAATCCAAATAGTAAGCTCCACAAGTTTAGGAAAAAAATCACTGCATTTTTACTTATAGAGGTAGAAATGATAATGTCAAAATTAATAGACATTACCTCCAACGCAAATAAAAATAAAGAGTAATGAGTAAGCTATCAAAGTTGCAAGTATTGCCTTTTGTTTATTATGCCCATTGTGAAATTTTTTACATTGCCTCCAACGCAGAATAAAATAAGTAAATAGTAAGCTACAAAAGCAACAAGGATTGTTGACCATAAAGAGATAAATACCCCAAACAAGGCCATTTTACTCTTTTATTAAGAGAATTATGAGTAAAACTAGCAATTAAAATAAGCAGCATTAGGTTATGAGGCTCAATGAATTTTTTAAGTCAAATTGAGGGTAACAATTGTTCTTGAAATGTTTTAATTAGGAAGTCCCTTTTTAACACTTTGGTTCAATATCAAAACCAAAACTTGTGGTAAACCATATTTAGAAATCATTGCTAAGCAATCAACATCTCTAGGGCCATGAGACACCTAATTTTTCCTACATAAATTCACAAACCATTTTATGCATTATACAAAGAACCATTTTCCCTTTTTAACACTTTGGTTCAATATCAAAACCAAAACTTGTGGTAAACCATATTTAGAAATCATTATTAGGCAATAAACATCTTCAAGGCCATGAGACACCTAATTTTTCCTACATAAATTCACAAACCATTTTATGCATTATACAAAGAACCATTTTCTGCTTTATACAAAGATTTCAAAGTACTAATCGCAAAATCATTATTACAATTTGAAATTTATTTTCGAAGTGAAGAGGTATAAACTCTAGCTGCAATATCTATTAAAACCACAACTTAGTTTTTCCAACATAAAGTTGGCTTAGTTTTTCCAACATAAAGTTCCCTCATAATAATACCAAAGATAAGGATATTTTTTTCCAACATAAAGTTCCCTCATAATAATACCAAATATAAGGATAATTCATACAATGAGAGATTTGTTATTAGCAACATGTTTTCTTATTACATAAATGATTGTCAAACACAATGAATATTTTTTGTTGTGTGATTTCTTATTACATAATGATTGTCAAACACAATGAATATTTTTTGTTGTGTACTGTCAAACAAAAGATAAAGTGACAAACAACAGTGATTAAGGCAATGCCCTTTCACTTCCATAGTGTTGAAATAGGAATAATGATAAAAAAAATGTACACTAGAGACCAAACTAGAGATCGGAAAATAGGTGTTTATGACAAACCAGGATTTCCATTGCAATTGTCACTCGACCCCTCACAACAACAATTCAGGCAATGCCCTCTCACTTTCATAGTGTTGAAAGAATAATAATGATAAAAAAAAGTTACACTAAAAACCAAACTAGAGATCGGAAAATAGGTGTTTATGACAAACCAGGATTTCCATTGCAGTTGTGACTCGACCCCTCACAACAATAATTAAGGCAATGCCCTCTCACTTTCATAGTGCTGAAGGAATAATAATGATAAAAAAAAATTACACTAGAGACCAAACTACAAATCGAAAAATAGTTATTTTATGACAAACAAGGATTTCCATTACAACTATCACTCGACCTCTCACATCATCTTCTTTAATCATTGGGAGACGCATAACTATCACCATCTCCTTAGAATTGAAAATCCCAATTCATGAACCAATTTGAAATAAAATAATAGTACATTCACTCAACAATTTCCTAGCACACATTATCCAATTGCACAACAAATACTCACAATCATGTTGGGGAAGGGAACTTACTGAGATTGAATGGTATAACTCCTCATTCTGAATGTCCCTTTTGAATGTTCTGAATTTTACCCACCATGACATCCATTTATCCCTCTTGTCTTGTTCAACTTCTAGAATGTTATCTAGAAATATGGAAATACTTAGTGCAACTATTAGTGATGCATATGGTGTTTACGAAGTCATTAAACTACAACCAAAAGATGACAAATTAAAAATAGGCACAAGACCTCTATTAAATCCTACCTTGAAAATCAAAACAATGCATGCAGCAAAATTATTTTTGAACTTACCCATCCATCATGCATTTGTATGGACATGCCCCAATTTAAAAGTAACAACAAACTCATTTAAGTATTTTGCAATAGATAGTCCTGTAAATACGAAAAAACTCTAACAATGAACATGTATCACATTGAGTTCCTGTTAGTGAATTGGATGATGGAAACATCAACAGCAGCTAGAAAAAATAGTAGCAAATAGGAACACTCATAAACCCACAAACCTAAACTTCCAAATATATTTATTTTATTTGGATTGATTGAAACCACTTACCAACTAGCACAAAGCACACCATATAACGCAACAAATCTGGAAAATGGTTTCGATGCAAAAAGAGCTCTCAGATTCCCTAAATGTCAGTAAATACAAAAGTGCATTAATATGAAGGACTGTGAACAAGATCATAAACATTTCTCTCAAATAAGTAAATGTGTTTCTCTCAAACAAGTAAATACATTTCTCTCAAATCAAGTAAATATATATCTAGCAAGGAAAAAGGAGTCACCAACGAGGGTGGCGGTGGGGGGTAATATTAGAGAAAACATATTATATCTTCTCTAATACTACTCCCCACCCCACACTCAACCTAATATTCACCAACGAGAGTGGGGATGCGGGGTAATATTAGAGAAAACATATTATGTATTCTCTAATATTACCCACCACCCCCACTCTCAACCTAATATTGAAAATAAGATTACAAAACCAGTTGGTTGCCTACAATTTCTTTGAAATAACAACACAAATTCAACTAAAGTTTAAGGTATAAAACATGATTTCTAGAAATTAAGTAATCATAATAATATTTTCATGATGAATTCAATGAATGGAGCATACTCATAATGAAATAGTGGAGCCAGTTCCTATCCCAAAAAGACCATCTAGTAGTATGCCAATACCCCAGAGCATAATACTAGTAATTCCCATACATTTTTCCAAATAAAAGCATGTACATGAATTGTGTCAATTCAATTAAAATGAAATTTGTTTTAAAACAATCAATCCTAGTCAGCTCACCTGCCAACCAATACCCCGACTAAGAACATATGTAGAAGGATTTGTTGCACTTGCAAGTCGTAATGTCGCTTTATATGCTCTAGTTGATTGTCAAAATATCATGACAAAGTTATTGTCAAATTACAACTTCATTTACTAAAAGATACATGTCTACCTTATCATCTCAAAGATATCATGTAGAATATTTAAAGATCTAAGCACTTCAAATTCCAATCCCAAAACACCTACCACTCATTTTTAAGCACAAGAAAACATAAAAATGTGCAAGTTGTGTATAACCTCAATAAGAGAAACAAGAACTGCAAACATCATTCCAAACATATGGCTAGCATCAAAAGTATCTCCAATGCCAAACCTTCTCGTACTAGTTGATCCTGGCTCACTTTGTTAGGATCAAAGTGAAGCTCCACTGCCCAACCTTGTTGAATATTTGGAAATCATTGATGTATATAGCTTGATCTTCTTTATTTCATGTATGAAGTATAAAAATCATAATACTAGATCACTTCACTAGGATGGGCAATAGCTCCACTGTCTCTCTTCCTATACTAGTTGATCCTAGCTTCCATCAGAAAGCGTACTAGTATCTTCATCACAACCTTAATATTAGGTGGAGGCCAAATACAATCACCACTTGTACAACTTGGTTGGCTCCCTTTCATCATATCCTCTATTACATCAGATAAAGTTGTCTCTCTAAAGGATTAAATTGAAAAATTGTGAAACTCTTTCTAGGATACATGAAAGTAAAGGAACCACTATCGAACCTCTAGAGGGCTCAAGGTGGGGGCAGTGGGGGTAAGGTACCCACTTCTTATTTGGAATTTTTCAAAACATTCATGGTGTAAGCCTTGGAGAAAACAGTGGATGTGGGCATTGATCTCCACCTCTAACAGGGGATAGATGTCATGGTTGTGTAGTCTATTGAGCAGCTGAAGGGGTTGGAGTAGGTACTGATACATGAAAAGGATTAACGAGGAAAATCTTAACCCATGTATCGTATAATCCATTTTAAATGGGTAATTGTTACAATTTGTGAACTTCATAGTTGATTCTTTGCAAAATATCATGTTACAAAGAACTTGGAAATTCCTACAAATTGTTGGCATTACACATCATTATCCAAGTACCAGTAAAAAGGAGAATAGACATAAATTATCCTGTTGAAGCTATGGCACTCATTTATGTATGATAGATTGATCCCTTTTGCTTCATGTATGATGTATAAACATTATAGTATCAGTTGACTTCATTGGGGTTAGTGAGAGCTCCAATGCCCAACCTTCCAATATTAGTTGATCCTGGCAGAGGGAAGGGGAGGTGGAATACAATCACCACATGTATGACTTGGTTGGATCCCTTCTATCATCATGTTGTTTGGGTCTCTAAAGGTTTAACTTTGAAAAACTTTATAACTCTCTCAAGGGTATACAAAAGTAGAGGAATCACTATTGGATATCCAAGGGGCTCAAAGGGGGGAAATGCACCCACTTCCTATTTGCATTTGGAAAAACATTCTTATTATAAACCCTGGAGGACACAATGGATATGAGTGATGATCTTCACCTCTAACATGGGGTAGATGTCGTGGTTGAGTAGTAGCCTACTGAGCAACTAGAGGCACTGATGAATGAAAACGTTGAGAAATTGATGAATACTACATATAGGGATACAACATTAGCTATAAAGGGTTGAGATGTCATTCAATTGAACTAAATTGTGCACTCAAAACCAAAAATTCATCATGTTGTAACAATAGTATAGCTTTCTTTTGTTTTTCCTTCTTTGTTGAGGACTGGGAGTTTCTTTATGAAACTAACAACCATTGAGGAGGTTTTTGAGTGCTTATATAATTCCTAAACCATAGACAAGATTAATGTATCAATGGAAAACAGAAAAGGAAAGAATATTCTATAGCCAAAAGAAGTACATGTTGGACCAATAGATTTTTGTTGTTGTAATAGTCCTATGGATTTATCTTGTTGTTCCTTCTCTAGTGATGACTGAGAGTTACTACAATCAAAATAAGTACATATTAGACCAATATATGGTTGTCGGATAGAGGATTCTTTTTACTAGTCCAAGTCCAACTAAACTATACATAGTTTCATTGTCATAAACTTCCCTTGAAGCCCAAAATTGTAATATCTTTTGTAGACGAGATTGGTTTGCATATTTTTGAGGATTGTGATACATCCTAGCAAGCATGGATCCCAACATGGGTACAAGCCTTAAGGTGATAAAGGAGATAAAGCAAGAGCCTCATTGTCTAACTCCTTTGGATTGATACGAAGGAACAAACCATTGAAGATGAAATAGAACACCATTAAAGTTAATATTGAAATTGTGCTTTATCATGAACAAAATAGACAAAAATACAAATCCCCAAGTTTTAATCTAAAGAAAAGATAAAAAAAGAAAAATACAGACCCCCAAGTGTTAATCCAAAATAAATATAAACATGTAGTCCACCTATTAATGCACATCACAATAACCAACATAGCCTTAAGGAAAACAACATCATTGGCAAACACCCTAAATTCTTCCAACTAAATTAACACAGTTGCAGCAATTTCAATGTGAAGCCATCACTTCTACAGAATATATCATGGATAGAGGAGACATTTAGTGGGATGGTTAAATTGCATTGGAGAATGAAAATGCAAAAAATGTAATTTTCCATTACATTAATTTACTTCTACAACATATAATTTTTTCCGCTACAATATTAAATATTTCTTGAAAATGTATTGTTGTTTTTATATAAGTTATAATAGTGATAATCATTTCTTAATATAAAAATATAAAGACAAGACAATGAGGCGTTGGTTAACTCATGAGGTTGATGGAGAGTAACAAGTTCAATCTCTGCTATGTTTTGCCCTACTCAAATGGCATGAATTTTAGGAGGTCATTTGTTAGTTTGAAATGAATTTGGTAAATAAATACCCCTTGGCATGAGTTTTAGGAGGTCAATTGTTAGTCCGAAATAAATTTGGTAAATAAATACCCCTTGGATCTGGAGAAGGATATATGTTCTTTATAAAAAATTTAATGTAGAGATACCCCTCATATTGTGTGTTTTATATCAGAGAGAGATGTAATCAAAATAGTTTATAGACTACAAGAAACCAAAATATGTTATATGGAACTCCCAAAACATCATACTACATGCTTGTTTGCTAAAATTGGTTCATAATTATTACACAACTAATTTCTCAGATGTATCAATGGTAATTGTTACACATGAAATTTTCACACATAGGTACCTTGCCCTAAGTGTCGTAAGTGTCATATAAGTGTCTCATACACTTTGACACCATGGAATAACCTATGTCACAATCCCTAGTTAATGTGGAGGAGGGATATATTACATAAAGGCCAAAATACCAAGTGCACATGAATTATTATTAATATTCATGAAAAAGAAATTAAATAAGTGTGAGAATCCACCTCACATTTGCTTTCCTATTTTTTAGGGAAGGTGGAGGATCTCATGGATAGTTGAAATATTTCCTCCTTAAAATCCTTAAGAGATATTTCCTCCCCAAAATCCTAAAGAGATATTTTCTCCCTAAATATCCTTCAGGTCTCTTTTTAGAAAGGGATCTGATGAATGATCCTCTCCATGGTGGTTAAGCCTCCAAATCATATATAATGAGGGATTTCCATGGAGAAAAGACATATAGAGGAGTTTAGAGATAAAAAACTTATGATCTCAAAAAAAAAAATTGAGGTATTAAACCTATGGTCTTGGGATAAAGATTTAGCATATCAAACCTATGATTTTGGGAGCTTTGTGCAAGGGTTGGATGAGGAGGACTTGGAGAGGCTGTTGTGACTTCATCTATGGTTTGTATGTATCTTTTTTAGGTTCTCATTTATATATGCTTGGCCTATTCCCTTCTAATCTGTGTATCTTCACATATGGTGTCTATTATAGATGGATTTGAATAGACTAATCTTATAGAGTAGAGTAGGATTTCTTTGTCTTCTTTATGTCCATTGCATTGCAGGTGTCGAACGGTGCCAAGGAACTCGGGGATCAAGCTCAAATTGGAGCAGCGAGGAGAAACACTAGAATAAGGTGCATCACACTTTATTCCTTGTCCTTCTCTTTCTGATTAGGTAATTAGATTCAAAGGGATATTAATGTCCAATGTTAGCATCCTTTTGTCTTGGTATAGGGGTCTAGAATCCAAGAGGAGATTCACTTGTCCGCAGGGGAATTCTCCTACAACAGAAATTGGTGACTCCACTTGGGATAGACATCGATTTTTATTTCCTTGGATTGTCCCTGCCCTTTTCCCACATTTTAGATCAGTTTTATTGTTTGTTTATGATCCATTACCTTTCTCCCATCTTCTCTAGCAAGTTCACCAAGTTCTGTGAATTCTAGGTGAGTTTTTCTGCATTTTTTTGGCTCTGTTTTGAGTTTCTAGGAAGATCAGTGCTCCCTTGTAGGCCATATCAGAGCGCTGATCTATAATTAGTGCTCCCCTGCAGTGCTTTACAAAGCATTATAGCGCTCTTTTCCCTTGAGTTAGGGAGCGTTGGTCTCCCTTTTTGAGGTTTTCTGCCTTTTTCTCATCATATTTTTCCAGCATGTTTTGTAGAGATCATTTCCAGGGTTTGCACTTTGGTTTGTGACGTTGTTTGGGTTGATATTTGATACTTATCACTTCCTATTGTCTTTATTTGGGCTTGAAACTTTTTCAGAAATGTGAAATTGCCCTTTCTAGCTGCTTGTTTTTTCGGGACAATTTGAGTATTTTCTCTTTCTCCCTATCTTTTCCTGAATTCTTCTTTGCATTTTCTTGTACTCATTGAGTGTTTCTCAGTTGTTGAATCATTGATTGAGTTCTTGTTAAAACAAGTTTCTACTTTTTTTCTTTCAGTTCTCGGTGTTTTGAGTGCATGCTTTGTTTGAAGCCCTTTTTCTTTTATGTCTTTTGCATCTGCATCTGACTCTTTCTTTTAATTGAAAGTAGTGGAGCATCAAAGGATTTGAATTTATTTTCTTTATACATTAGGATAAAACAAAGAAGATAGGTGCATTCTTTCTTTTGGGTAGTGAAAATACCTTGCATTTGAAGTAGCAAAATTGCATGGTTTTTGACATTTTTGGTCTTAAATTCTTAAAAAAAAATCATTTCTTGGGGGGGGGGGCAAGAATCGTGTATTGGTGTACAGTATCTTTGGATCATTTCTTGAGGATCTTCATATTAATGAGTTTTCATAAAATTTTGGGACATTATGCATCTGGGAATGATAAACGTTTTCTCCTTCTCATAATATAGCTTTCATCGAAGTAAAATATTTGCATTCTCATTTCTTTTCATTGTTTAGAGTCGGCCAAAACATCATTTAGTCTATGCCATTTTCCTCTTGAGTAAACAACATCCTTAAAAATCAAGCGCTAAACTAAAATTTATTAGACGTTTTTATATTTTCTGGTAGCAAACCTACATTAGCTTAGGGTGTAGGGCTTTGGAATAAGTGTGAAAGATAACTTTCCAGAGTTGTAAACAAACATAGTATCTTCTGATAGGGAGAGTTTAAATCCACTTGCTACATTTTGTCTTGGGAATACCTTCTAACACAAGGGTCAATCATGAGGTCGCATTAGGGCCGAAAGAGTTACTCACCCTGCTCTGTTGGTCTTGGTATAGAGATTGCGCGTATTATTGGAGGTCACTTGAGAAGCAAATCCCGTGGGGACCTTCTCGAGTCAATTTCGGGATTATATACCCTGCCCCTGCACGTCGATCGGACTATCAACTGCTTCCCTAGGCATCATTGTCGTAATTGGTAACCTTACTAGCTTATATCTTTAGGGTCCTTACATGAGGTGACTATGGAGGGGCAAGTCTTCACAGTACCTGGAATCAGCGTTGGCCAAACTCACTCGAGCTCCTTGGAGGGTATACCCATGATTATGTGTGGGAGCTTGCACTAGGGTGTAAGTCCGTTAAGCAGGTCATCAACGTAAATTTTCCACCGGCTCTATCTCAACCCCTTCTTACATTGTTCCCGCGACATTGGATTTCATCACCAACTAGTGTGCTCATTGTGAGAAGATTTTGTTTGTTTGATTGCTTCCTGGATTTTTAGCGTGTGTTGTTTATTTTCCCTAACAGACTCTAGGTTGCATATTTGTTTAATGGCATCAGTTCCCAGAACTACTAATGGAGAAACCTCTGCTCTGGGGGAGCCTTTTGGTTTTCCTTCTTACGAAAATGTTGGTCCTCCTTACATCGCTACTTTGAGCCTTCCAGGTCTCACAATTGGGTTACTGGTATGGGTTTTTTCCACTCCAGTAATCTCAAATGCAGGAAGTGCTTCAGATTTAATCACACCACCCACACATCAACCTCATGTCGACCTTTCTCCTTATTCACCCATCAGGTCTCCTTCCCTTTCTCCTTCTTCGCCTAGTGAAATATCTAAAGCTAGTAGCTAGGTTGATAAGAAGAAGAAGAAGAAGAACCAAAAAGGGACCAAGCCTCCAACTACATGAAATGTTGGATCCAAGCAACTAGATACTATTAATCGTACTGGGAGTTTTGATGAGGTCGATAATACTACAACAAAGAATCTGAAACCCAAATTCCCTTGCAGTCTTTGTAAGGGTGACCACTTTCTAAGGGATTGCCCTAGTCTTCCCAAGGTCTTAGAAATGTGGTCTTCCACGTCATCAGTCCCTACTGGACATGATGGTGATGCCCCATCAACTAGTGACATTAAGGTTAGTGAGAAGAAGACAATTGTCAAGTTTCTTTGCATGTTATGTGAAGGTGATCATTACTCTCACCTTTGTCCTCGTATGGACGGGGCTTATACTCTTTTAAAAAATATTCAACTTCCAACTGGTTATCGTAAGATTTCTCCCAACCCATCGTTAGTTGATGGACTGGTCAATCTGGTTCCATCCCCAATTAGACTGGTTGATCGGCTAGTCAATTTGGTTCCATCCTTGGTCAGATAGGTTGATCAGGTGGTCAATCTGGTTTCATCCTCTGTTGAACCACTAACCAAAGTAGTTGATCCATTTCCGTCATTGGTCAACCCCACTCTTCATCTAAAGAGTGAACCCAAAGTAGTTGATCCAGTTCCATCATCGGTCAGCGCCACTCTGCATCTAAAGAGTGAACCCAAATTGGTCGATCTAGTTCCATCGATCAATCCCACTCCTCCTCTAAAGAGTGACAAAGTGGTCGATCTAATTCCTCAATCAATCGATCCCACTCCTCCTTTGGAGAGTGAAATCCAAGCGGTCGATTTGTTTCCATCCGTCGACCCCATTCTCCCCTTAGAGAATAAAACCCCAAGTGGTCGATTTGATCCCATCATCGGTTGATCCTACTCTTCCTCTAGAGAGTAAACCCAATACTTCCCATGTTTTTCTCGTTGATACAGAATCTACCGTGTTGGGGGGCATTCCTCCTTCTCCCACGAAACCCCCTCCAAGTAATGAGGCCATCCTTTTTTATTGGGATGTACTAACTGGACCTCGTCTTCCCTCTCACATTCCTTTCAATATTACAGTACAGGTTTGTGGTCGGGACGTTCCTCAAATGATGATAGATGAAGGTACGTCTATTAGTATTTTATCCTCTATTGCTTAGCAAGCTTTCGGTTATCCTCAGCTTGTACCAGTTACGTAGAATCTGTTAGATTTTAACAGAAGAACCAACCACCCTTTAGTAGTCCTTCCTCAGTATCCCGTAATTTTGGGAGGGAAAACTATCTTTATTGATGTTATGGTAGTCCAGGACCCCTTGGATTTCGATTTACTCCTTGGGTGAGATTATGTCTATGCCATGAAATCTATTGTGTCCACTCTTTTTCGTGTGATATCTTTCCCTCACAATGGAAGAATTGTGGCTATTGATCAACTTTCATTCGTTGGTCCTAACTTGATTACCAACCTAATGACCTCCCTAAACGTTTCTTATATGCAGATGGTATTGCCCCCACCACAAGTCAATTATGTGGCATTATCTCCCATGCCTTCAGCTATCGATGAAGATGAGCCTCTCACTGTGAGCTCAGTTTCTCCTGACTTAGATCCGCTAGTTGACATGGTCATCTCTTCGATAGGGCTATTAGAGTCAAATCTCCCTACCCTTATCGAGGTCATCGACATGTATTCCTTCCAGAGTGTTTTTCTTCCATCTAGTGAAGATCTCTTAGAAGCCATGATTGACATTTGTCCCTTGACATGTATTCCTTCCAGAGCATTGTCCTCATGGAAGCCATGATCAAGCAAATAATACAAGCATAGTTTTCCTCTCTATAGTAAGCTCGTTAAAAAATGAAACAGAATCTGGGGATTGAACCCGGAGCCATGAGCATAATTTTCCTCTCTATAGCAAGCTCGTTAAAAAATGAAACAAAGGTCTTGAGCATAAGTCTTGAGCATAGTTTTTTCCTGTGTCAAGCTCATTAAAAAATGAAATAGTCACCTATCCCGTCAAGTCGAATCTTTCTCTAGATCTCATAGATGTCAAGTCGGATCTTTCGTTAGGTCTCGTATTTGAACCTTCATTTCATCCACTCTTATCCTTTTTCTCCATCTAGTAGAGAAATTGGTGACAAAATCAAAGTTGGTGAATGAAATGAAGCTTGGGGGGGCATGTCTCCAGCCTTTGATTATCATTCTGGAGTTAAGCCGCTATCTTTCCAAGTTGGGGGCAGAGTAGCAACCATCCATGGGTATCCCTACCTTTGGAAATTATGTTGGGAATTTACAAGCATAGTTTAATTTTGTTTCAAGCTTGTGTAAAAATGAAACCAATACCGAGCTTAGTCTTTGTTCTTTCTCATGCTCATAAATACATGAGAATGTAACCGTGTATACTTTTATCAATTTTTTGGACTCGTAAAGGTTATACAAAAAAGGAACCCCCTGGAGTCACTTTAAGCTCTTTTCAGACTCTCTAAACATGAAAAAATTGTTGAGTGATCTTTCTTCCTTTCACACTTGTTAAAAGGTTTGAAAGAGCATCTTTTGAGTGGTAGTTTATCTCTTTTTCGGCCTCGCAAGAACAAAATTATGAAAAAGGACAACCCTGGAGTCTCCTTTAAGTTATTTTCAGACTCTCTAAACATGAAAAACCACCGAATTTTCCTTCTTTGGACTCGTTAAAATTACACATTGAAGGGCCCATATGGAAACGAACCCTTACTTCTTCAAGTTCGTTAAACAAAGGAAGAGAGACTTACCGAAGGTAAGTTATATCGAGCATGTGTTACGCTCCTCGATCTCATTAAATTAAAAAGAGGTACTCATCTATCTGGGTGGGGGAAAAATTGAAGGAAGTGGGTCGAGATTTTTGAGAATCCTTTATGGCATCTTTTGTCGCCCTTGAACATGGCACTTGTTTGTGTCTCGTCTTACAGTTGGGTAAGTTGTTTTTCTCTGATTCATACCAATTTCATGTGTCACCATACTTTTTCATCTAGTCGAAGAGTGCTCTTATTGTCATCACATTACATTTTGGTACTCGTCGAGTCAATGCTGCCAAGTCAATTGTCGTGCATCATCATGTTCAAGGGAAGTTTCACTTCAAACCATCCATCTACAGTATTACCAGTTTCCATTTTCTGTGTCAGACCATACTCATTTGATTCACCATCTTACATCACTTTCCTATGTCAGTTTCGTTTCGTTGATGGGCGATACATCAAGGCCCTCCTTCGATGAGTCTCTTCCTATCGACTTCAACACATCATCCAGGAATTAGACTTAGAAACCAGTTAGTACCTTGGGACTTGCATGCCACAATGGCAGGCCTCCTCACCTTCAACAGTAGGTTTTCATCATTGACCTCTTATCGAATGATTCCACGAATGTTCGACTTCATCTCATTTATTCACATTCACTGGAATGTACTAGGGTACCTTGGGAGTCATTAACATCATTGGTGATTTCCCTCACACTTGTTAACGATTTACCTCAATGACCTATAATCAAGTGATTTCTACCATGTTCGACATCAAAACATCTATTTCACATGGCTAGATTCGTACATCGGGATTGGGAAGAAGACCCTGGGTTGAGAATTCACTTTTTTAAACTCATTTTCCCAAGCTGCGAAGGAGATCATTTGAGCATGTTGATGTATATACTGTCACATAAATCCACATTGTATTGGTCCATGGCTATGTTTTATCATCTCCTAGCTCCACTGTGTATTTCTCGTGGCTACGATCAGTTTGTGTCATGGAGGTATGGATCCACATTGTATATTTGGTGGCCATATCCTTAATGAATATTTTTTCATGGATCTGCAATGTACTGGTCGGAGGCCATGCTTTGAGTCATCTCATATTCCGAGCATAGGTATGCCTACCTCGAAAATGGAACATTTTTTAATACTGTTTGATGGTTGTTTGCAGCTTCTTCCAAGTTCTCCAACTCCACACCCTTGCATTAAATATTTGTAAAGTGTTTCGGCCATCATTCTCTCTTCTGACCTCACACTTTAGGGGGTATTATGTTACACATGAAATTTTCACACCTAAGTACCTCGCCCTAAGTGTTGTAAGTGTTATATAAGTGTCTCATATACCTTGACACCATGGAATAACCTATGCCAGAATCCCTAGTCAATGTGGAGAAGGGATATATTACATAAAGGCCAAAATACCAAGTGCATATGAATTATTATTAATATTCATGAAAAAAAAATTTAATTAAGTGTGAGAATCCACCTCACATTTGGTTTCTATTTTTTTAAGGAAGGTGGAGGATCTCATGGATGGTTGAAATATTTCCTCCTTAAAATCCTTAAGAGATATTTCCTCCCCAAAATCCTAAAGAGATATTTTCTCCCTAAATATCTTTCAGATCCCTTTTTAGTGGATCTGATGAGTGATCCTCTCCATGGTGGTTAAGCCTCCAAATCCTATATAATGAGGGATTTCCATGGAGAAAAGACATATAGAGGAGTTTAGAGATAACAAACTTATGATCTCAAAAAATCAAATTGAGGTATCAAATCTATGGTCTTGGGAGAAAAATTTAGGATTCAAACCTATGATTTTGGGAGCTTTGTGCAAGGGTTGGATGAGGAGGACTTGTAGAGGCTGTTGCGACTTCATCTATGGTTTGTAAGTATCTTTTTTGAGTTCTCATTAATATATGCTTGGCCTATTCCCTTATAATTTGTGTATCTTCACATATGTTGTCTATTATATATAGATTTGATTAGACTAATATTATAGAGTAGGGTAGGATTTATTTGTCTTCTTGTTATCCATTTCATTGCAGGTGTCGAACGGTGCCAAGGAGCTCGGGGATCAAGCTCAAATTGAAGCAATGAGGACAAACACCGGAACAAGGTGCATCACACTTTCTTCCTTCTCCTTGTCTTTCTGATTAGGTAATTAGATTCAAAGGGATATTATTGTCCAATGTTAGCATCCTTCTATCTTGGTATATGGGTCTAGAATCCAAGAGGAGATTCACTTGAAGGGGTAAAAATACGTTAAGAAAAGTATAAATAGGGGAGGCTTACACAAGAGGCCACCAGAAGTTGTCACACCTGCCACAAGTAAATAAATGTGGTCACTTGACCTCAATCCAAAATGTTCACGCAAGGGGAAGGACCATGCACCCTCATGAGATGAGGGCTATATTAACCCCAAGAGAAGGATCAGAAACAAGTTGTTTCCCCCTCTGCTAGTATTAACGGCTAGAAATCACATTATCGTGCATGTGGATATGGTGTTGAGAATGGAGATAAAGCAATGGCTTCACTCTTATTATGCATTTTTTTCTTTTGTTGCTTGTTTTTATTTCCTTCACTCATATCATGCATTTGTTGCTTGCTTTATTTCCTTCACTCATGTCATGCATTTGTTGTTTTTGTTTCTTGCTTTTATTTCCTTGTTGTCTAGTTAGACTCTATTTAGTTTTAGTTGGTTTGTGTTGCTAGGTTTTTCTGAGGCTAATGCTAAGATAAGAAAATATAAGATAATTTTATTAATGTCTAACTAATGACCACAAAAGTAGGTCAAAGGGACTATTCAGTACAATGATGTCAATACAATGTGGGAGTACCAAAAGGTCTCCTATAAAAGAAAAAATGCAGAAAGTAAAGTGCAACAAGGTAAAGTAGTAGTCATCCAGATTTTATGAGAAGAACAAAATGACTACAAATTATTAACAGGTTATTAACACAAAATAACATAGATACAGTAAAACTAGTTTTCTATTCAATAATGAAATAAGCTGAAACTGTAAAATGTAGCGGAAACAAGCTTGTTGGAATGGTGGTGGCTTATTTTTGAGAAGAGATGTGACGGTTGCGCTCATTCGCAAGAAGATGATTACACTGAGGCTCTGAAGGCCTTTTTACAATAAACAGGAATTCAAAAAACCCTAGACATCCAAAAACCTAACCCTAGGAGATGAAGCACCAAAAGTCATGTGGGCCTCATTTGGGTAAGTTAGTACATCAACTTCTTGGGGTCGTAACTTTTGCATACGATCTTCGTTTTAGGTGCATGATAGCCCATTGGAAAGGTATCGTTGAGGATATTCATTTTGGGGGCTCAATCATGCTTCAGCTATCATTGAAAATATCGATCCCGAAAAACCTTCATTTAGGCCCTCAAAATGGCCTCGGAAGTTAAAACTACTAAAAATAGTAAATTGTCAAAATTGCCAGAAAACTGTTTTGAGCCAGTTGGAAAAGGTGGGTGGCCACCGATATCCACCTGGATCAATCCTCCATCCTTAGGAAGCAATGGTCTCCATTGCATTGAGTTCCCCCATTAGATGAGGAAATTTCTGTTAAATTTGGCCCCGAGTGAGCCACTTGCCTTGGTGCAAGGGCTTCCCTGCTTTGACGACTCGATAAAGATGGATCATTTGTTGTCGAGTGCCCTTGATTTGTGTGTCCACAATCTGATCACGGGATGCCTGTTGTATGTAGTCGGGGTTGAGCTCCATTGGTGTCAGTTGTTCTGTGACTTCTGAGGTGTCAAATAATGGTGGGAAATAAAGGCGAAGGAGATCCACGTTGAACACTAGGTGCAGGCCAAGGAAAGGAGGAATGTTGAGCTCAAAAGAATTATCCCCCATAGCCTTGGTGATAGTGTACGGCACATAACGGAGTGGGTGAAGCTTTTGATGGGGTCTTGTAAGGCGTTCTTTCTACAAGTGCAACCAAACTTTGTCACCCACCTGAAACTTATGTGGCACCCGATGTTGATCGTGGCGCTACTTGTACTTGTCATTGGACTTCTGTAGGATATCATGAACATGTTAACGGATGTGCTGGATCTACTCAATGAACCGGGTGGCTTTGTTAGCTTTAGTTGGAGCAGGAAATGAGTCAGTCGAGGTGACCGCAAGGGGAAGTGCAACATCTATGGGACCCAATGGTTGCAATCCCAACCCCACCTGAAAGGGGCTGTGGTCGATTGAGCTATGTAGGGCTCAGTTGTAGCTATGCTAGATATAGGGCGAGATCTCATCCCATGTGTGAGGGTTCTTTAAATTATACATGAGAAGGATATGCACAATCATTCAATTTACGACCTCGGTTTGGCCATCTGTCTAGGGGTGGAAGGTTGTGGATTTGGTGAGCTTCGTGTCCAGTAGTGACCAGAGGCTCGACCAGAATGTGTTGAGAAATTGATTGTCTCGATCCGAGACAATGGTTTGTGGGATTCCAAAATGTACTCGTTCAAAGAAGAGCTTGGCAGTGGCCTCTGCAGTGATGCTCTTCTTGCAAGCAACCA
>ML783114.1:171249-196052 GCA_009831015.1 Picea engelmannii
TGGCCAAGTATCACTTTTGAACCTTGATTTTGAGGTGGTTCTGCTAGACAATATTTCTTCTGTTGTATCTCCCAAGTTTCGGCCCTTCTGGGTATGAAACTTTCCTTTATGTATTTCTTTGATATTTCTTCTCTGCAATGCCACAGGTCTGATCAAAATTGAATGTGCCAAGTGGAATTTACTGTAACTTCCCCACAACTTGCCAATTTTTGGCCTTTCCAGGAGATCTCACTTGTATAGTGTGCCCTGCACAAAATAATTGATATAAAATTCTGAAACTCGCACCAGAAATACTACAAATTTTCCACAATCCAATGCAACCAGTCCCACAGAATTTGGATACTCTAGGAAGAAGTTATGATTGTTTTACCTAGAACACCTTCTTGAGACTAGTCAATAGGACTAGTTAGATACCCTATCTTACACAGGGTGTATCTACAAATTTTTGATGACCCAGAAGCTGAACATTTTACCACAGATACCTTACTAATTTCTGTAAATAGCTTCTAGATATTAGGGTCTGAAATGTTACAAAAATGTTTTTATAGTGAAAATTCTGCAATGACTCAGTTCAGGACGATTCCAGAACCCTATCTTGTATAGGCTGTATCTCCGAAAGTATAAGGCCTCAGGAGATGAATTTTGAACCCAACGTACCTTGATCCGTCTACTAAATATCATCCAATCCGTTCCTTATGAAACGTTGTAGAAAACAAGTTATAGTGAAAATGCCAAGGTATCTCAGATGTAGTAGCGAAACCCCAAGACCTTGAGCTCTGATACCATATGTTAGGAACCAAATATCAATATAGCATAGAAAATCCTCAGAAAAAGTACTCAACACCTTGAAAAAGTGAGAATTTCAGATAATAAGCCTCTTCGAGGGGGCAACCTCCTTTTACCCCACTTAAATGTTCAAGTACAAGATGATTCAAAATGAAAATGTCTCATTGGTATATATAGTAGACTAGGAGGTATAATTACAACTAATGGCCTAAAACCGACATAAATAAAATAACATTACTAATCTAATATGCCCCAATTAAGGGGTAATGAGCCAATATTAGGGCTTAACACTATTGTTCAGATCTACATGAAGCCTTCACAGTACTCCAAACTAAAGTACATTTAATCAAGCATTACATTATCCATGATGAAGTCCAGAAAGGAGAAAGTGATTCTCAAATACATATCTCCATAGATGAGCAGATAAGAAGACATTTTGGTAAAGCTTATATTCAAGATGAAAGAGTTTGCGTACTCAAGCTAAAGCTCGTGGAAACAACTTCCTTATTGAAAAATGAAGAAATGACTCTCCAAGTTAGGAGGGAGCACTGAAAACATTGTTGAAGACATTCATCTTTAAAATTGAAAAATAGTCCATCTTGGACAAATGCTTTCCTGTTCGGAAAGCGTATTGAGATTTCTGACGGACAGTGGCTTTCCATTATGGTTAACATGGGAAGTAGTCTGATTGTTGATGTATCATAGACAACGACTTCCCATTGTGGTTAACATGGGGAGTGGTCTAGGGAAGTCTCTCTTCTTGAGGGTTACTCAAGAAGACTGGCCCGCCTCGCCAAACAACGATTTTTCATTGTAGTTAAAATGAGGAATGGTCTGTTTTGGAGGTTGATGCAAGACAATCTTTTCCTCTTGTGGTTAACGGAGGAAATGGTCCGAATAGTCATTCCTTAGGGTTATACATTCTCTCCAGGGTGCACTTTTATTAGTGTAGGAGGAATGGCCCGGGGTGAGGAATGGTCCAAACTCAGATATTCCTTAGGGTTTATACATTCTATCCAGGGTGCACTTTGATTAGTGTAAGAAGAATGGCCCATGGTGAGGAATGGTCCAGGCTCAGAAATCAGAAACAATCATTCTTCCTTGTTTGAGAAGAATAGGGCAGATAGCCCATTGTTGATGTTCTAAACTAAGGGCAGATATTCTTTCATATCTCACAAATGTGAGTGAAAGATTGGCCTAGACAAATCAGTTTATATCATAACATTGTTTATGTGCAGGTTGCTATCAGATGTTTGTTATGAAAACAATAGATATAGACTATTGTGGTGGATATGTTCCATTGTTCGTGAGGCAGATATTCTTTCAGATCTCACAGATGTGAGTGAAAGATTGGCCCAAATAATTCAATATATATCATAACACTGTTTCTATGCAGATTGGTACCAGGTGTTTGTTATGAAGACTGTATGACAGTAGATGAGGACTACTGTGGTGGATATGTTCCATTGTTCGCAAACTTACGTTGATGATCAAGTACTTGTGTGTTACTTGGTGTGGTAGTGAACCACTGGATTGTAGTTATGTACTACTATGGATAGACACAGTTGTGTTCTATTTTTGTTCTAACTGCCTTGAAGACTNTCAACAGTTTATTGGAAGTAATCACCATTCAAACGAATGATGAACAGAGATTTTCCAGGCGGAAATTGGTTCAGAGCATTTACTCCTCTAGTTTATAAGAGTAGCTCTTGTATCACTCGATAGTGTGAGTGACTTATCCAGCATCATGTCTAATTACTCAGATGAAGTATGGTTTCGAGAGATGATGCAGTTGATGGTGATGGTGATGCTCATGATCTAGTCATGAAATAGTCTAGATGACTATGTTGATGCTACCAGGTAAATGGTATGTTTTGTGCTCAAGTCCATTACCTGTAAATACCTCTCTAGCTAGGAGGGAGTGTTAATATTATGGTAGCTGCAGCAGCTAGTTTCAGTGTTGGCTTGGACTATCTATTGGCTAGGGTTTGGACTATCTGATCAGCTCTTTTTGATGCGCTATCCTTGGGGAAAGGTGCGCTACCCTCTGCTTGGCTATCTAGCCTAGGATTTGCTTCCAGAGAAATTCTCATTCAAGGTTAAGGTGCTCGAAGGGTGGCTTCGGCCTATGGTTGGGTGACGAGGGTATCGTCAATGGTAAAATGAGCAAACCATCTTCTATATTCTAACAGTATTGTTCCTTAATAACATCCCTGAAGGACTCCCAAGTGGTCGTGACTGTAAATAATGAGGGTTCCTTTGTTTCCTTTTGCTCATAGAAAGTTTCCCACCAATCTTTGACATGGGGAACGGTTTTGAGGAGTGCAAAAGTAATCTTTTCTCTATTCGAAAAGTTATGGACAGAAAAATACCCTTCTAGTAGATTCAACCACTTGTCTACGGCATTTTTGTTTATCTGACCTTCAAATATAGGAATATTGAAGTTTATTTGTACCTTGAAGGGGGCAACACCTCTGCTCGAACAAGGTGTGTCACCTGTTGGTATCCGCCGGAGGATTTGCGCGAAATTATCCATCATCTCGTTCCTTTGTTGCGTGAGGGCTTCCTCAATCAACAGTTTTAAAGGATCTCATGTCCTGTCATCTTTCCTTTCTCCTACCATGAGAGGTCTCTTGGGCATGTGAGTGCTTTTGTCCTCAAGAGAAACAAGCTCGAGACCCAACTCTTTGTACTCTGACCTCGTTGGGGACATGCATTAAGACAACAAGGAGCAGACCACTCTGATACCATTGATCCGGATTTTATGAGTAGAATGAAATGACTACAGATTATTAATAGGTGCTTAACACAAAATAACAGAGATATAGTAAAACTGGTTTTCTATTCAATAATGAAATAAGCTGAAACTGTAAACTGTAGCGGAAACAAGCTTGTTGGAATGGTGGCAGCTTATCTCTGAGAAGAGATGTGACGGCTCCGCTCATTCGCAATAAGATGATTACAATGAGGCTCTGAATGCCTTTTTATAATAAACAGGAATTCCAAAAACCCTAGACATCCAAAAACCTAACCCTAGGAGATGAAGTGCCAAAAGTCATGTGGGCCCCGTTTGGGTAAGTTAGTACATCAACTTCCCAGGGTCGTAACTTTTGCATACGATCTCCGTTTTAGGCACATGATAGCCCGTTGGAAAGGTATCGTCGAGKAGATTAATTTTTGGGGATTAATCAGGCCTTTGTCTATCACTAAGAATCTCAATCCCGGAAAACCTTCATTTAGGCCCTCAAAATGGCCCCAAAAGTTAAAACTGCTAAAAATAGTAATTTGCCAAAATTGCCAGAAAATTGTTTTGAGCCAGTTGGAAAAGGTGGGTGGCCACCGATATCCACCTGGATCAAGTAGAGAGTGATATCAACTCTGAGGTATTAATAACCCTCGACCCCGAGCTCAGATACCTTCTCTGATGATGAAATGTAGCATAGGTGACGATCTAAGGACAAGAGGAGCCAGAAGAAGAATAAAGGAAATGGGTATGTCCTATAGTGGACCCATTTCTCCTACTATCCAAGGTCGATTAAAGTATGTTGAGTATAGTAGGGTGTCCTAAGGGGGATCTATTAGGTTTTTTGGATCGTTTGTTGCATTGTTGGCTAGTCGAGGTAGTGCATCGATGATGTCTGGGAGATCTCCTTCGTATCCTTGGAAGGGATATGGTCTGTTCATCTCACTGAAATCTTGTGGGACAAGGGAAAGTCTCACGAATCTGCACCAATATGGAGTCCAGCTCTGCATTGGTGTCAGTCTATCTCTTAGTGCCCCTTCCAACAGGTAGCACCATGAAGAAGGAAGTGATCTGTTAAATAGGATCTGGTATCATAGAAGGCTAAAGAGTATGGGACCAGAGGCTGAAGGCCTCCTATATTTACAATGCTAAGAACCATTGATATGGATACCTGAAGAATCCTGTGAGGGTCTGAGACCCCCTAAATAAGCAATGAAATTGCCCCCTGATATCATAATAAATAGGGCAACGAAAGATGAAGTGCTCCTCGATTTTGACCTCCTAAAGATGACAAAGCTGACAGATCATGTCTAGTCAATCGATCTGATTATCTGTCTCTACCCGAAGTCTATGAGAGCCCACTATGAACTGGCTTAGAGGAATGCAAAGAGCATGTACCCAGTGGTGGAATGTAAAATGTGGTCGAGTGATGAGTCCATCCCTAAGCTTCAAGAAATGCTCATCATAGAAGGCCATCTTTGGACATAACCCACCAGGAGGGGTAACCCAAGTGATATGAATAAATATCCTATAAATGTCATTTCTAATGATCTTGTTCAACATATGTCTGGTCAGTAGGAGATGGTCAGGTGCATCCAGGGAATACCAAATGGATGGAGGAAATCCACCTGAATTCCCATGGACTCTAAAATATCTAAAACCCCTGTGACCCAACCACGATCCTGACCCATTGGGCTAGAGAGGGAAATAGTATCCGAAGAGAAATATGCCAAGTATAGGTACCGGTCTCACCCCTTCACTGAATCAGCTAAGCCTCAAATGAGATGTAGAAAAGAGACTACTCTGAACACTTTCTCGAATCGGAAGGGTCAAGCCCCAAACTCTGCAAGGATGGTGTGATGAGGAACTATTTTCTTGTATCTAATTATGTGATGGAGGAGAAGGCTCTGAACTCTCTCAATCAAGGCCCAATCCACGTCCAATAAGGAAGGCCCCCAAATATTTGAGCCATAGAGAACAGTGGGTCAGATAAGGGAGTCCATGAGAGACATCTTGGATGAGATGTCCTGAAAATGGTGGTGGAAACATTGTCTCTCCAGAAGGGCTAAGGACCCATAGCCCTTAGCAATCTGAGGTTGTAAGGCCAGTCACAAGCTGAAACAGGGTCCTGAAAACTGTACTTCTGGGTACATGTAGGCAATGGTGATCTTGATCTCCTCCCCTCTGAAGAAGAAATGAATGCCCACAAAATTTTTCGACCCATTTAAGATCATAACCTTGGTTTTACCCAGGTTGATCATAAACTATTAAAGGTCACAGAAGAGAGATAAGGCATCCAATTTTCTCTGTAATCCCTCTAGAGATGAATCTAGGACGACCACATCATTAGAAAAAAGAAACATGGATATCATAACCCGATGGAGGAGACATATGTCATTGTCATGGATATGCTCATTGAGAAATGACTCTAGCTCATCAATATAAATCCCAAACAATATTGTGGGGGACAAGGGACAACCATGTCTAACTCCGATGGTACTCCTAATAAAATCTGACATCCTTTGAACTCTGTGTGGAGACGACCAAGAACCGACTCATAAAGGCGCATGATGGAAGTCAGTAGGATATGGTAGATACCAATGTCTCTAAGCCTCTAGAACAAGGCTTCTCTCGGGATGGAGTCAAAATCCTTCCAAAAATATATGAAGCAACAATAGACTTTTGAAGAACGATGCCGTGCCTCCTCAATAATGGCCCGAAGGGTAAATATGTGATCAATAGTCTGATGACCAGGCCAAAATCTTGTTTGTCCCTAGCTTGAAGGTGTCTATGCTCAAGCTCACTAGAGAACTTCATATGGAGAGTCGTAACATAGAGCTTCAAGAATGTATGGCCCACCATGTTCATCCTATAATTGTTTGGATTCACGCTAGGGCCTGATTTGTGTATTAAGGGAATGATGTTGTGTGACCAAGCAGAATAAAACCTATACAAACCACATGGTTGAAGAGATATTTCTAGTGAGAAACTAAAGAACAAATATTATGCTTAAACAACTCTACCTGAAAACCTTCCTCATATGTTGCTTTGTTGTTGTTCATCACCCAAACAACCTCTCTAATATCCTTGTCTAAGAATAAGAAACATGAGGATGGTGGAGAGGTGACCTGAATCTGGGCCTATCCAGGAATTTCAAAGAGAGTGGATATGTGGGAAAACATAGAGCAGGGATGTAGATCAAGTGGGGGGAGGGGGAGGGGGGGGGGNNNGGCGGGGGAGGATGGTACGCCAGAATATTTTAGGAGAGTGAGTAAGGGAAATGGATAAAAACATGTCTTCTTTGAGAGACAAAGAGGTGTTTCTTACAGCGAAGGAGGCAATGGTATAGATCATTGAGGTTGAGGTAGGAGGGGTGAGCATGGGTGAATGCATGTTGAAGTTGACAATAGAGGACCTTGCATTCATCGTCATACCATCGATTCAGAGATATCAATGTTAACTCTAGCCTACATGGGTAACGAGAAAATTATAAACAAGGAGGCTTGCACAAATCGCTACTAGAAGTGATCATCTGTTTCAAAAGTACAATAGGGAAAATATGTGTGGGATAGCATGATTGAACAGGGTGAAAGAGCAAGCACCCTCATGATATGAGGAGGATGGAACTTAACCCCAAAAGAACGACCAAAAGCAAGTTGTTTTACCCTCTGCCAGAAATGAAGGCTAGAAATCACATTATTGTGTGAGGTCGCAGAGTGGAAGAATCATAGCCAATGCAAGTAAATAAGGAGTTGAGAATGGAGAATGGAGAGGTAACGAGAACATTATAAATAGGGAGGCTTCCAAAAATGGCTACTAGAAGTGGTCACTCCTATCACAGGTACAGTAGGGAAAATATGTGTGGTATGGCATGATTAAATAGGGTGAAAGAGCATGCACCCTCATGATATGATAGAGATGGAACTTAACCCCAAGAGAAAAATAAAAACAAGTTGTTTTACCCTCTGCAAAAAATGAAGGCTAAAAATCACATTATTGGCGAGGTCCCAAAGTGGAAGAATCATAACCAGTGTAAGTAAATAAGGAGTTGAGAATGGAAATAAATCTATGGCTTTAGTCTTCTGATACATTTGTTGCTTTTGTGGCTCACTTTCATCTCCTTGTTGTCTAGTTAGAGACCTTGTCTAATTTTAGCTAGCCTAAGTTACTCGATTTTTCTTAGGCCTGGTCTCAAAACAAGTAAGAACCTCCTTGGAATCCTTAACTTCAATGTTGTAAAGTGCAAGTATCACACTTACCATCCTCCCTACCCAAGGAGGACTATTATCTCTATGCACAAGATGTTTGTTCACTCTCAATTGTTAAGAGGTTGGACTCGAATTGTTTGCGACCAATTAGTGCATTTATGAGGCTAATGCTAAGAGATATTGATGTTAATGCCAGCCTCCAAGGGTAATGAGAACATTATAAACAACGAGGCTTGCACAAGTGGCCACCCTATCATTGGTACAATAGGGAAAATATGTGTGGAAACAAGGTGAAAGTAGCATGCACCCTCACGATATGATAGGGATGGAACTTAACCCCAAGAGAAGGATCAGAAACAAGTTGTTTCACCCTATGCTAGAAATGAAGGTTAGAAATCGTATTATTATGCAGGGTAGCATGATGGAAGAATCATAGCTAGTGCAAGTAAATAAGGTGTTGAGAATGGATATAAATCTAGGAATTCAATCTTCTAATACATTTGTTGCTTTTGTGGCTCACTTTCATCTCCTTTTGTCTAGTTAGAGACCCTATCTGGTTTTATCTCATCTAAGTTACTCGATTTTTCTCAACCTTGGTCTCAAAATAAGTAAGAACCTCCTTGGAATCCTTAACTTTAGTGTTGTAAAGTACAGGCATCACACTTTCCATATTCCCTACCCAAGGGGGACTATTAGCTTTATGCACAGGATGTTTGTTCACTCTCAATTACTAAAAAGTTGGACTCAAATTGTTTTCAACCAGTTAGTGCATTTCTTTGTTGTTGGTGAATGCTTTATTATCTTGCATTCTTGATCCAAGCTCCCTATGGTACCTACACTAGGATTTGTTTTCATCTAAGCTTCAATCTTATAACTCTTGGTTTCTTTCCTAAAGACTTTATCAAGAAAAGGTAATGGTGCACTTGCGAGAATGGGATGAACAGTGGAATGTAGCACATTGAGGCCTAACCGAAGTTCATAGAAGAATGGAAGAATAATGTATATGGAATAAGCTCTAAAGGGAGTCCTAGAGTAATATTGAAGTATGGCCCTCTCCAAACCCTCGACATACTAGAGTGGGATGCACTATTTCCCAACCTTCTATGGAGGCAAAAAAATTTATGCTCGTTGTTATATTTCCTTATTAGGGTAAATCCATGTCAAACATGCATTACTCCATTACTGAGGCTCTTTATCATAATGTGATGGAAGGAGTCTGTGATGCTACAAGCATGTTATGGAAAAAGTTGTAGGTTGGGAAAATCCCGACCCAACCACAAAACAAGTGCTACAACTTTGGAAATCCTACACCCAATGTCACCTCGATGTAGGTCCTGCACTTGGGGGTGACTAAGGTCACTCTTGAGAGGCGATCCCAAAGACCCTAGGGGGATTGAGATGGAGATGGAGATGGATGGAAGTGAATCCTCGATAGGTCAAGTATAAATGGAATGAAGGGTAGGGAGAGATGCCTTGTAAGTCAAGTAAACGTTGCCCCACAAGTATAGTGTTTTTTTCATACGATTGTACCTGCCCGAGACATAAGAAAACAAACCTTGCAACAATATATGTTAGTTGTATCAGAAAGTTAAGCTTGTTGTCCCTAATTTTCAACAATAGATGATAGTATATATCAGAAAGAAAAATATACTATGATTTTCTCAATAAATGCTAAAGATCAAGTAGAAAAATGCAAGAGAGAAACTAGTAATTGACTAGCTAAACTCAAGATGAAAAAACAATACTCTTAACATAAAAGATAAGGTTGTTGTAAACACTTTTCTGCAGCAAATTATATCATCCTTATGGCTATAACATTCAATTTATTACAGCAAGAAAATCATCCAATGAAATCCCCTCAAACTTTGCCAAAAAGTGCGCTAGGATAAGGAGAGTAAATGTGCAAACTTTGAGTAAAAAACAATGGTTGACAAGAAAGTTATTAGAGCAAATAGGTTAGGTTTTATGCAGCCCTAATGGATGAAGATACAAGTTTGTAACAGTATAAATAAGTATCCCTTAGATAAGGATTCCCTAGTGGTTGTGAGGTGCCCAAGGCACAAGGAAAACAATCCACTTGCAAGAAGTAAAAATGACCAAAATTCACATTTCCCAATGCAATATTGTATTTTTCCAATGCAACAAATCAATGACTAGTGCCTTTACTATTGGGTTAATGGAGTCACAAGGAGCTTGGAGAAGCTACCTCCTTGGGGGTGTAAGCCCTTTTACTCCCCAAGGCAAGTTTCTCTAAGCTAGGGTTTAAGCTAAGAGGGTGTATGCCCTTATACTTCTCTTAACAAACCCTTAAACAATGAGATGAAGCAATAAAATGGTAAAGACTATGGTGGGGGTGTATGCCCTTATAATTCCCACCTAGCTCCTAGAATAACAATACTTGACTTGAATAAAATGATAGCAAGAGAGTAAAAAACCATACCAAGATCAAGAAGATGATAAGACAATCCACCACAAGAACTAGAAAATAACCTTCCAAGGCTACCGCATCACTTATTCCATTAACCATTCATAACCATAGCCATACACAAGTGCACAAGAGCTAAAAGAGCTAAGGAGGCCGAAAATTTCAGACCAAAGCCTCTCACAAGAGGAGAGTTATGATTCAAAATGAGATCTTATGATCTCTATTTATACAAAAAGTAACCAACATAGCTTGTCCACAAAATAAGGAGTAACACACAAGATTAGGGGCCAACAACCCTAATATTTCCCCCTTAACACAATAATATTAAACAATTCACTTAAAATTTCATCTTTTGCACAAATTAAACCCTAATCTAGGATGATGTCACCCCTTTAGGGGACATTTTGCACTTTGAGGAGGTCGTTGGTGTTGGAGAAGAATGGAAAGGCCTCCCAAGGCCATGTGTCAAGCATCTAAGTAATCTCATCATGGTGAAGACCCTCTCCTCCTCAAAATTTCTAAGTGAAAAAGAGCGGCACCTCACCACCAATCCCTACCCCCCAATATCATGATGTCGTGCTAAAAAGTGGGACGTTTTTTCCCTCCTAAGCAAATTGTTTGGCAAGCAATGGGTGGGCTAGGTCATCCAAGTCATCTCTCTCTCATATGGCATGCGGGCCCCTGACGTCCAACCTATGGGCTTGTAGCCCCATGGAAGCCCAAGCTAGGCTTGTTCTCCCAAAACTATCCACCAGCTAGGTCCTGCAAAGAAAAATGAACACGCCCTCCAAGGATCTCAAGTCATAACATCATGATAAGTGGATCCAATCAATAAATAATCCATCTAAGAAGGTGCATCAAAGATTACTATATCAAACAATTAACAGCTCAAAGACACTATGCGACTTGCCAAGCTTAAGTATAGGAGGGTTGACGAGGTGTCCTATTGGGTACATATTGCCCTAGGTCAAGGAGAGCCTCCAAGAGGTCCCTCTCTAAGCCATGTAAGGTGTATGAGGTGGATGGGGTCAAGACTCAATGGGCATAGGGTTCATGACATACAAGGGGTCGTAATGTCTCATTCATGGTGCCTTTGTAGAGGATGTGTGGTACCTTCGTCCGCAATGCACATTTTTCAAGACCATCATTTTCCTTTTATCTTTCTTTCTTTATATTTTATTTCATAATAGAATAAGGAGAGATTGAAGGTCACTGCCCTGGCATGGTGACCAGGTGGTGGCAATGTCACCCACAAACACCTAATGGAGATGAGAAGGTTGGCTCGTGATGAGACCCCCTTTCTCTCAGCCATGCAACTGAAAGTCATTGCCCTGGTTTAGTAACATTCAATAATGTAACATTGTAACATTCAATAATGTAACATTGTAACAATGGTTTAGTAACTTATCTTCAATGTAACTAGAGACAAAAGATTATTGAATCTTCTTCTATAAAAAATTATTGAATATTGAGGGTTTATCACTAGAGACAACAATGACAACCTAGGGTTTCATCTCAAAACCCTAATTTCAAAATCTCCAAGGGATAAAACCCTAACCCTAGTCTTCAAGATGCTTTAACAATCCCAAAAACCCAAGTGGCTAACTCCAAGAGAGAGACAAAAATCAAGCACATAAGAAGATCCAAGAGAGAGGGGAAGTGGTGCACTCCTCTTGATCGCATCTCTTCACAAGAATGAACCAAAACAAGTTATGAATCGGATGATGTGTGAAGGACTCTCTCCTTCCTCTATATATACGAGACGTAAAGGAGACCAACAATACATATGTAGGCCAATGCCCTTACAAGAAATCTACAATAACACATGAAGGTTCACACATGTCAAGTGCTACACTCCAAAGGTGATAACATCCAAGGTGATAACATCCACAAGCAAGGCTCTAAATGCAAAGGCATTGCACAAGGTGTGTCCAATTCTCTTACAAGCCTCCAAAGACTCCTACAAGCCATGTACTCCACCAGGTCCACTCCCCTACGTGAACATTGTCACAACCTAAGTGTCTCCAAGCCAACTCCAAGCCTCCATGCAAACATTTTAACTACCATGTGTTGTTTAGGGCCCAATGCCCTCCTCTAGGATACAAAATGCTCCTCCTCCTAACTTGGGCATTCTAACTTGGGCATAGTAACCATCTCCATGTGGCCATCATGTAGAATGTCACCAACATTGCCATGAGATCTCCAATGCCCTAGGGAAGAATATAATGCACCCAACTGAGGTCAAGAAACCACTAAATAAGTGATCTCCAATGTGCAAATCCATCACGAGCCATCTCTCATGCACAAATCTATCATGGACCATACAGGGGTTGATCATACACCATGTACCCTAAATCTCATGAAGCACCCGCAAACATGGTGTAAACACTTTCTAAGTAACCCTAAAAGCTAACAATTTATCTCTAAATTCTTCACACCAAATTCTCAACAATTTCTCTCTAAATTCTTCACACCAAATTCTCAATCCTCTATCGTAGAAGAGAGCAAAAAGAAGTTGTAAGAATAAAACAGTGTTTTTCTCAACCAATATCTTGTCATTTTCTCAGCAAGCACCACTAGAAAAATGGGGAAACCACCTTTATGGATCCTCATTCTAACTAAGCCCCATAATGTCAATTTTGAATTTCACTTTATACATCATATCTCCTCATATCTTCTTTATTAAGCACCACTAGAAAAATGGGGAAACCACCTCTATGGATCCTCACTCTAACTAAGCCCCATAATGTCAATTTTGAATTTCACTTTATACGTTATATCTCCTCTTTATTAGATGTTGTATTATTGAAATTACACATTAAAATACATAGCAATTTTCAAAATATTTTGACCAGTAATGTAAATTTCGAATTTCATTTTATATATTATATCTTCCCAAATTACACATTAAAATATATCGCAATTTTCAAAATATTTTGACCAATAATGTCAATTTTGAATTACTTTATACATTATATCTTCCCATATCTAATTCACTGAAGACCCCTTCCCAAGTTTTATTAACTTGGAATTTTTCACTAGAAAGAACCAACCGAGAATCATGCTCCTTCTTCCCTTCAACCAAACACTGAAATATGACAAGCCGTGTAAACTTTTAATACTTTGTTGCTCATGACTGCCAAGGTGGAAAGCCAACCAATACTCATAATCATATGACATTGATAAACTGAAACTGCCATTTTCCCATTATTCTGTACAAATTCCTCTTTTGGCTGAGAGATCGAAAATGAACAAGTCCAATATGGAACCATTGTGTTGTTGTCCTCAAGGTTGTCAAGATTCTCCTTCAAAGAGATTGGTCAAAATATTTTGACTAATAATATCAATTCTAAATTTCACTTTATACATTATATCTTCTCAAATTACACATTAAAATATATAGCAATTTTCAAAATATTTTGACCAATAATGTCAATTAATTTTGAATCACTTCATACATTATATCTTTCCATATCTTATGTATTAAATGTTGTATTATTAAAATTACACATTAAAATATATCTTCCCAAATCTCCAGATGTTGTATTATTATATCTTCCCATATCTTTGTATTAGATGTTGTATTATTATATCTTCCCATATCTTTTATATTAAATGTTGTATTATTAAAATTACATATTAAAATGTCTTCCCATATCTTCTGTATTAGATGTTGTATTATTGAAATTACACATTAAAATATCTTCTGTATTAGATGTTGTATTATTGAAATTACACATTAAAATATATTATGTATTAAATGTTGTATTATTGAAATTACACATAGTAATTTTCAAAATATTTTGACCAATATTTATTTTTATTCTGATAATTTTCTATCTATATTCTGTATTAAATGTTGTATTATTGAAAATACACATAGCAATTTTCAAAATATCTTGACCAATATTTATTTTTATTCTGATAATTTTCTATCTTATTGAAGTTACACTTGTGTGCAGCCAAAAAACCATATTTTATCAAACCAAAAGAAACAATACAACATGACAATATTCTAGGGCTAATCAATTCCAACTACCATACAGTTGATTATTTAAAAGGTGCATATAGTTGATTATTTAGAAGGTACATAGATTAAAACAGTATAGAAATACACATTAAAATATATAGCAATTTTCAAAATATTTTGGCCAATATTTATTTTTATGACATACAGTTGATTATTTAGAAAGTGCATATAATTGATTATTTAGAAGATACACAGATTAATATTTATTTTTATGACATACAGTTGATTATTTAGAAGGTGCATATAATTGATTATTTAGAAGATACACAGATTAACAGATTAAAACAGTATAGAAATACACATTAAAATATATAGCAATTTTCAAAATATTTTGACCAATATTTATTTTTATGACATACAATTGATTATTTAGAAGGTGCATATAGTTGATTTATTTAGAAGGTACACAGATAAACGAATTAAAACAGTATAGAAATACACATTAAAATATATAGCAATTTTCAAAATATTTTGACCAATATGTATTTTTATTCTAATAATTTTCTATCTTATTGAAATTACAGTTGATTATTTAAAAGGTGCATATAGTTAATTATTTAGAAAGTACACAGATAAACAGATTAAAACAGTATAGAAATACACATTCAAATATATAGCAATTTTCAAAATATTTTGACCAATATGTATTTTTATTCTAATAATTTTCTATCTTACACTCAGAAAGCCACATTTTATCAAACCAAAAGAAACAATACAAGCATGACAATATTCTAAGGCTGATCAATTCCAACTGCCATAGAGTTAATTATTTAAAAGGTGCATTTAGTTGATTATTTAGAAGGTACACAGATAAACGGAATAAAACAATATAGCAATACCAAGAAGGAAACTCATGACAACCAATGTCTACTCCCTTTATAAAAATTTGGGAAATGACAACCTATTTGTCAGACAGTTATAATGATAATAGGTTGGAACTCATGACAACCAATGTCTACTCCCTTTATAAAAATTTGGGAAATGAAAACCTATTTGTCAAGGTACAGACAATTATAATGATAATAGGTTGTCCTGTATGGGTCCATGTAATTTACATGCCGTGTGAACAAGGATGAAACTGGATGAAACTCCTGAATATTTTGTCTGCATGATTGTTACAGACACTGTCAGAAACTTTGTACAACCACCCACATCAAGGTATTCACATTTTTAAGCATAAAGATTGGATTTTAAGGACAGTACCATTCCATAGGTGCTTTCTTCGAGTGTAAGAAATGATAATGTTAACTTATATTCAGCTTCAACGAAGAGATCTTCAAAACATTCATCAAAATTGACAGCTAGATAATAAATTCAAGGTAGGACTTGAATACAGATAAACAGTTCTTAAATGTACAGGTAATTTGCTGCAAAACAATACGACCACCTTCACAAGTAGCAACACTCAACTTCCCCTTATAATGCGCAGTGTAGTAATCATTTGTACATCCATATTTGCAGAATGTCCAATTATGAGAGTATTGAACACGTGAAGAAGCATTGAATCCTTTAACCCACATCCCCGTGCTATCTTCCATCTTGAAAAGATGAACCAAACATCTAACATGAGTTAGATAGAAGCATCTAACATGAGTCAGATAGAAGACAAGTGAAAACTGACCAAAATAAACAGAGTTCAAATTACAATACATTCATAATGCTTGCAGAAATGAGTTATCAGATATAATACACTCAAAGTGTGATTAGCATGTTGAGATACAACAAAATTCGCTATGTCATTTGAAATGATATATCCTTACCCATTTGCGAAAGTAGGGTGTAGGGTACTCTTCTTCTGGCCATTCTTGAACCTAAAAAAAGAACAATCTATGTTAGATTAATCCAATGAGCACAAATCCAAATGTAAAAGCGGACAGAATATACCTAAATATTCCAATTCGATAAGAAGAACTGATTAGGTAAACAAACAAAACCTTAATCAGTAACAACACATAACCCCATTCTATAGAATTCTGGAAGAGTAAAACTCAATATTCACTTGATAAGTACATAAAACACTTTCAATAGTCTCAGACTTAACCTCACATGTTACAGGCCATTTGTCGACGCGGAAAGGCCTGTGAAAAATATTAAGCTTATCCATATACAAGACATGTACATGGGGAGTTCTTTTGATTTCCTTCAATACTGTATCCACTCTCACAAAGTATCATCATCACACTTCATAATGTATTTTGCAGAGATATTCTGTCCCTGCACAGAGTTTTAAGTACAAATCAACCTATAAAGCAGAACCCATCTGTCTAACCTATAGGAAATGAATGCAAAACTAAGAAAAAGAATCTTTCATACAATCGATGAGGTGGCCGAAGTATAATTCACAAATATCCAAGGAAAACAACATCGATTCTTATTCCTTAGCTACATGGAAGTATAATTCACCAATATCCAATATCTGGGAAAACAACATCGGTTCTTATTCCTTTGCTACATGGGGGTCGAGAAGGAAGCATGGAAAATATACAGTTCACATTTTTATATAGAACACTGCAAATACAATKCTTAAAGCTATTTGACAAAGAAAAACAAACTCATCAGTTGACCCTTCAGAGTCAAATTTAAGGGCAAATACAATGCTTAAAGCTATTTGACAAAGAAAAACAAACTCATCAGTTGACCCTTCAGAGTCAAATTTAAGGGCAGTCAAATTTAAGGGCTGACCACATTAGAAACACTTCTAAGATGTCCTAATTGAGAAACACATTTAGGAAAACATGCTTCCTCCAAATCCAGCGACAACAACATGTATTATGTCAAATTTAAGGGCTAACCACATTAGAAACACTTCTAAGATGTCCTAATTGAGAAACACATTTAGGAAAACATGCTTCCTCCAAATCCAACGACAACAACATGTATTATGTCAAATTTAAGGGCTGACCACATTAGAAACACTTCTAAGATGTCCTAATTGAGAAACACATTTAGGAAAACATGCTTCATCCAAATCTAGCGACAACAACATGTATTATGTCTGTCTTTTTTCTTACAGCATATGTACCCAAAGGAAATCAAAAGAAGGAAATCCTAAAGGAATGATCCATGTAGACATTCAACTCTTGATTCGTTTCACTTCTATCTGTCTTTTTTCTCACAGCACATGTACCCAAAGGAAATCAAAAGGAAATCCTAAAGGAATGATCACTTTAGAAGTTCAACTCTTGATTCATCTCACTCCTAAAACGATTACAAGTTTTCAAAAAGGTTATGAAGAAAACATGGATTCAAGACAACAACTAGATTATTTCAAACAACATTCCTCTTATAATGTAAAGACAAAATAGTAGATAATCTTGAAAATGCATGGAGATATATTGCAAATTTTGCAGGTTAAAGGCAGCGAGTGCTACTAAACAAGCAACTTTTGCACTTTGCTACCAAATCTGAGAATACCCTTTAAAAGGGTACTATATACTTACCCTATATTCACAAATTGCAAGTCTTCAACACTACAAATTCATAACAGTATCTCCCCTTTCAGAGTAGGGGCAAGAGGTAGCTCCAAAATGGATATGGTGGATGCAAAGGCGATGCAAGCACCCCTAGTGAGTGAAGTTTCTGAAGGTATGCTCTCTCCCCCTCCCTCCCACTGCCCTGCTCTTTTAAATGTTTTTTCTGCTACTCCTTCCCTTGCCCCCTCCCCTCTTGTGCCTACCTCCCAAGGTTTCTAAAATCCTGAGGTTCCCAGTACCCCCATAGGTTCCTTTCCTTCTCGAGAGGAACTTGGTGAGTCACAAGTGGCTTATGCGGAAGGAGAAGTTCTAAGAAAGAATTATCCTCCAATTTCGTATTTTGAGGTGCCTCCCCCTAAGAAAGGCTACACCCTGCATCAGAGGGGCAGACAAAAGGAGCTTTCCCCTTCCAAAGAGGGGTTTCCCCTGACCCTCCTCAATCCAATCTAGAGGGCCAAAAATACCTCCTTCTCAAGGCTCAAGAAAAGGCGGTTTTGGAAATAAAAAAAGGTAAGCAGGCATCTATTGTCGGAGCCCTTAGAGAAAGGAATGCCCTAAAAATGCTCCACTTATAATCATCCTCTCCTTTAATCCAAGAGGGGTGGGGAGCACCCGTTAAAAAATTTCCCTCAAGAGGCTTCTTCTCATCCTCAATCCTAATGTGGTTTTAATCCGAGGAACCCTAGCTCAAAAATTGGTCGTTTAGTGCAATTAATGTTGTTGGTCAGTCAGGGGGGCTTAATCACAAGTTGAAGTCATGCTTGCCAAGCTTTGTCTTCTTCCTCCTACTGCTTGGGAATCTCCACTAAACTGGAAATCAAAGATTTAGGTTTTTCCTTTTCTATCATTAATGTTTATGGTCCTTATCCTGACAAAATCCCCTTCTAGTAGGATTTGGCGAATGCAGGTGCTCTAGGTGACCCCCTTTACATTGGTAGGGGGTGATTTTAATTTCATTCTCTCGCTCAGGGAAGTTTGGGGTGAGAACCTAAGGGTGGACTCACAAAGTGGTTTTTTCTTATCTTTTATGGAAAAACATCATTTGGTGTATATTGAACCAGTTAAACCGATGCCCACATGGCACAATTTTAGAACAGATAAGGAGGCAATTGCAAAAAGCTTGTACTGTTTCATGGCAATTGAATCTTTCATGGCATTCGAGCTCCTCATGAACTAAATGGTGTGTGAAGGGGGGTATTTTCGAGCTCCTCATGAACTAAATGGTGTGTGAGGGGGGGTATTTTCGACCACAGACCCATTATCTTCTGAATGAAGACCAGTATCGAATCCCCTTAAGCTCCACTCAAATTCAGCCCCCTATGGTTGGAAGAAGAGGAATTTATTTCCCTGGTCAAGGAGACATGGAAGCATTTGGACTCCTCTTCTATTGCCTCCTCGATGAGCCAGTTCGCAAAGAACATCGTCGAGGTTAAAAGGGCCATTAAGATATGGATAAAAGTCCACAAAGCCCAAACACTTAGGCAGGTAAAGGAGATAGAGGAAAAATTAGCAGCCCTATATCTAAAGTTGGATGATGGTCCTCTGACCAGCTCTCGGTGCTTTAAATTAAAGGAATTGGAGTCAATCTGTCACTCTTTTCTTGATAAGCAAGAACAATCTTTGAGGTTAAAGGTTGGAGACAACAATTCTAAGTTCTTCCACCATTATACAAATCTTTGGAAAAACCTCAACACGATATTGGAAATAAAACCCGAAGATATTTTGACTCCCTCTTTCAAGCCCCGATTGGTTGTCCTATATAGGAAATTTTGCCAGTAGTTTCCAAATTCCAAGCAGAAATTACAAAAGATATGAATAACGCTTTAGAAGAAGAAGTAACGAAGGCAGAGGTATTAGCTGCCCTTTCTTCCATGCAACGAGGCAAAAGGCCAAGTCCAAATGGGTTCACGTTGGATTTCTTTCAAGGATTCTACGACCTAGTAAAGGAACACCTTCTTATGATAGTCAGAGAATCGCAAAGGTCTGGGAAGGTACTAGGGTCTTTCAATGCCACTTTCATTTTCTTAATACCAAAAAGCAGGACAAAGTGTCCTTAGAGGACTATCGCCCAATTTCTTGTTGTAATGTGGTGCATAAAACCATAGCAAAGGTGTTAGCAAGACGATTGAAGCCTATCTTGAGTGAGATTATGTCGAAGGAGCAATTTGGCTTTCTACAACGCAGACAAATCAGTGATGCAGTCATAGGAGCTCAGGAAGTTTTCCATTCTACTAAAAGACCAAAATAAAAGGTCGCCACTCTAAAGCTAAACCTATCAAAAGCATACAAGAGGGTCGACTGGACCTTCTTGCGACTATTCCTCTTTCAGTGGTTAATTGGATAATTGGTTCCATAAAATCAGAGTCTTTCGTGATCTTAATAAAATGGAGCCCCTTCAAGGTTCTTCAAAGCTTCGAGGGGCCTAAGGCAAGGATGCATATTTCCTCCTTTTTATTCCTCATCATAGCAGAGGCCCTGAGCAAAGTGATTACATATGCAAAGGAAGCAAGATCAATTAGGGGGCTAAAGGTATCGAAAAGGGAAATGATCACACATCTTTTATTTGTGGACGATGTCTTCTACTATACCAAAGGCTGCTTAAGGGACATTTAGAAGTTGAAAGGTGCACTCGATTAATTTTTCTCTACCATAGGCATGGAAGTTAATTTCAACAAATCATGCCTAATCCCCCACCAGTGCTTGACAGCAGAGAAGAGGCAGATTGGCAATATTTTTTCGGTTCCTATGCGAAATTTGGATGAGGCTTTAAATATCTAGGGTTCCATATCAAGCTAGATAACTATAGGTTTATATCAATTGGGGATGGCTAGTCAAAATGGTCGAAGCTCGAGTATCAGTGTGGGTAAACAGACTTTTGTCCAACGTAAGACGCCCAGTCCTGCTTAAGTCAATACTGAAAAGTATTCCTATCTTCTGGACATCCATCGCAACAATTCCAAAAGGAATCCTCACTAAGATACAAAAATTCAGTTTCTAATAGGCTCACAAAAATCGAGAGGGATCCCTTAAGCAAAATGGTATGCCATAGCAGCGCGCAAGGATCTTGGCAGATGGGGGATTAAGAACATCTATTTCTTTGCACAAGCGCTAGCAGGAAGAAACCTGTGGAGATTAACTGAAGGAGACTCCCTATGGGCTAGATTTCTTCAATCAAAGTGCTTTTCGGATTTATCTACAGAAGAGTGGTTTAGGCAACCCCAAAAATATGCCAAGGGATCCATAGTCTGGAAAGCCCTGGTCTCGACCTTTCCACTGGTTGGCGACTGGACTATTTGGAAAATTAGCAAGAGCAGGTAACAATTTTCGTCTTTCGGATCTTCTAATCTAGGCCCTAAGATCGTAAAATATATACACTCTGAGCTATGAAAAAGCCAAATACCCTCAATCAAGAGGTGGAAATTAGTAAGTTCCTTGGGTTTGGTTGGAGCTAACGCTGAAGAATGGAGCCAATTTATTGATCTTATGGTTGCCAATTTCATTTTGCTCATGGAGGAAGATCCAGATACCCTATGCTAATCTAAAAATCCAAATCGAGGGATTTCACAACAAAAATGGGATACAAAGTTTGGGTCGAATCTCATTTCGAAAGGAGACAAAAAATGGTGGTGGAGCCTAATCTAGAAGATTAGTGCTCCGTTAAAGTGAAAAATAACATTGTGGTTGGCTCGAAACAACAAATTGTTAACTTGGGATAACATATTAAAACGAGAATGGAATGGTCCCAATAGATGCCCTTTATGCAAGTCCCATGAATAATCTATCTCACATTTTTATTGATTGTGTTTATGCAGTTCAGGTAATGAAGATAGTTCAGGAAAAGATTATTCTGAAGTCATCTTGGAACAAACCCAAACTATAGGACTGTCTTAACAATTGGATGAAAGACAAAGCAATCCAAAATTTAGCAAGGATTCCAAGCATTATGGTTAATAATCTATGGTGGGATCGTAACTCCAACACCTTCAAGGACAAGGATATCCCACTTGAAATACCAAGTGGCTTCACATTAAATATTGCCAAAGAATTTAAGATTGAGCTAAAGACCAAGAATCCAAGGAACCCATCCATGCCCACGCTTGATTATGAAATACCTTGGGGTTATTTTGATGGGGCATGTCAAGGACACCCCCCTGTCTGTGGAGTGGGAGTGGTCATGTTCCTGAATCACAAACACTACATGCATATCAGATACGCCCTAGGTGCAGGAACAAACAACAGGGTCGAGTTCATAGCATTATGTACGCTGCTGGAAGCAACAATAGAAAAGGACGTCAATGAATTGCAAGTCATGGGCGGCTAAAAACTAGTAATTGATTGTGCACAATAGAAGGCTACAATGTCAGATGTCGGGCTTGCTCCTCTAGTCCGCAACATTAAATTGGCATATCAATCTTTCGAATGGCTATCCTTTAGTCACATCTTGCGAGTTAAATGGAAAAGCTGATGAACTTTCTAAGGAAGCCCTGTATCTACCTCCGGGGGCTTTTGGTCTTTATGAATTCATAGATGGAGAAGAGATCAAGGCCATACAACTCTACTTTTAGAAAAAATCTGTGATGCAGCATAGATAGATAGGAGATAGAATATGGACTAGTAAGGTCAAAGTGAGTAAAAGACATAACCTTTTTTATGTAAAAAGATGACAAAAAGAAGCTTTTTGATTAGTAGTTAGCAGTTTTTTTAGAATTTTTTGATGTATTAGAGGTCATCGAAAGGGACTAGAACATGTATATTCACCCCCCATGAATATAAGAGGTTTTTTTTCTTCTAGAAAAAAAAATTGGAAATCTCAATTACCTTCCTTTACCCATATTGTCTCTAAATTTAAACAAGCATACATGATATAATTATGAAGTAGCAAATGAATTAAATTAAAATAGCATGCAACCATAAAATTATGTAGCAGAAAACAAGTAAATTCTCCCATACATACCTCCATATTTCCCCACCATATCTGTGGAATCTGCATTAGTCATGAACCGAAAATAATTGTTGTTAAGATCTACCTTAATTTTCCCACCAATTGAACCCAAAACAAAAACTACTCACAAATATAAGAAAAATAGATGAAAAAAATGCTAAACCGCAAAATTAGCATGGCCATGCTCACTAAAGCAAAAAAATAACACCCATGGCAATAGAAAAACAACAATGGAAACGATAGAAAAAGAGAACATTAAAAACAAAAATAAAACAAACAAAGAGAAATAGCAAACACAAACTCCACTCTGTAACCCCAGAAAGCGTCTATGGCCAACCAAGGTCACCCTGCACACCAAAAAATAAATAAGTATTAAATAGAGACCAAAAAATCTAATCATAAATATTAAGTATGAAACAGAGACTAAAATATTTGATGAAAAATCTTAAACAAGGACCATAAATCTTATGAGTAATCTTATGCAAACCAAAAAAATCATAGGCAAGAGTAAAACCATTATATTTGAAACAAGGGCGATTTTGTAGCAGATCATACATGGAATTTGCACCATAAGAGAACTCAGGTTTGCCTCTGCCTCTGAAGAATATACTACAATCTCTCACATAGAAATCAATAATTTTTATTAGTGAACCACCACATTGTTTTTCATTCATTATATCGCACCCAATAAATAAATGAAAAATAACGTACGATGCTTTAATAAGCATACATGGAACCATACATCATCCACCTTAACTTTCACCTTCACTCACTACACTTGTGGAATCTACATAAGCCCTATATCCAAAAAATATGGGTTGTTAAAACAAACCTTAATTTCCCCAACCACTGAGCCCAACAAAAACCAAAGCATAAAACATTAAATAGACACCAAAAAAATTCATGGGAAATCTTAAAAAGGCACCAAAAATCTGAGGAGATATATTAAACAAATACTAAAATATATTATGAGAAACCTTAGGCAAAGGCCAAAAATATTATCTAAAATTAAATACATCTTATGGAAAGACCAAAATTCGCAAATCCTAAATAGAAAATGAGAGAAGAAGCATTCTATTTGAAAAGAGTACAACTTCATCACAGAGCATACATGTGTTTTGCACCAAAAGAGAACTCACCATTTGCCTTTATGTTTACTCACTCGCCCACATCTCTCTCACACAAAAACATTTCACAGGTTTCTTCAGCAATCCTACACCTTCCTTTCCCTGCACTACATTGCCTTGAAATTTAAACAAACACATGATATAATGATGCAACAACAAATGAGTTAAGTTCAACCAACATGAAATCATGCATACCTCTTATTGGTTAGCCTTCTCCTTACCCATTGTACCTGTGAAAACTACATCATTCCTAAACCCACAATATAGTTCATTATTGAGAAATGTAGAACTCACCCTCCACCTCTGTACCTGTACTTTGTTACATTGTCGCATGTCTCTACCAGAAAAGGATATTTCAACAATGTCATCAATGCTTTTCCACCTTCCTTTACCCCCGTTCTCCTCATCTTTCCTTTACCTACATTGCATTGCACTAATAATATAAGATGTCTCTAATTTAAATGAACACACATGGACCATACCCCCCTTTACGTTACCACCCCCTAAACCCAACAACAATAAAAACAAGAAAATCTTAAATAGAGATTGAAAAATCTTATGAGAAATATTAAAAAATCACTAAAACATATTATCAAAAATATTAAATAGAGAACAATATTCATATGTAGAAGTACACCAGATGCAGAGACCAAAAAGCATAAACCCTGTATAGGTAAGAAGAGAGGAGAACCATTGTATTTAAATGAGGAAGATTCCATAGATGAACATACATGGACCTTGCACAAGAGCATAACTCATCTTCTACCTTTACGTCTGCTTTATAGATCCACATCTCTCTCACACAAAGTTATCCAATGGTTTCAATAACACTCCTCCATATTCCTATACCTGTATTCACTCGAAAGTTAAACAAAAACACATGATATAATTATGACGTAGCGAATGAGTTAAATTAAAAATGCATGGAACCATAAAATTATGTTGCAACAAACAAATAAATTCCCCCATACATACCTCCTTTGTCTTTCCCACTACACCCATGGAATCTACATCATCCCTAAACCCACAATATGGGCCATTAGGGATTTCCTTATTTTCTGCAAGATAC